>CALSBV010002302.1:2644586-2685549 GCA_943590825.1 Bovichtus diacanthus
TATCTATCTATCTATCTATCTATCTATCTATCTATCTATCTATCTATTTATCTATCTATCTATCCTGCTTTCAGGAAATAGCCACAGCCTTGCAGTGTGTTGTTGGAGAAAAAAAAACTGCCAGCAATCCACACATTACAACCTTACACAGTGTTACAAACTCACCCGAGGACATTGAATCAGTCCAGATGGTGACTGGCTGCACTGTAGCTGTCTGTCGCTTCCTGATGAACTGCTCCCCGTATGCTGAAGAATACAGAGGATACTGCTTGGAGCCAGATTTGTTCATGTACCTGAGTCAGGAAGCAGACCCATGATGGTACTAAACTGTGTTACTGTGCCCTGATGTTGTTCACCAAGACAAAGGTCCAGCACGTAACACACACACACACACACACACACACCACAAAGGATTGTGTGACCGTTTCTCATGACACAGTTACACAGCTTCAGAGGGGTTAGGTTAGGGCAGTTAGGTTAGCTGTTTCCCCTACCTCCAGTCTTTATGCTAAGCTAAGCTAAACCTGACTCCAGCTCTGTGCAGACATTTTCCCATCTCGCTTGAGAAGCAAATGACTATGTTTCCTTTAAATGTAGGATTGTTGACTTCTCCTTTTCAAGATTCTCCAGTCAGTGACCTCCAGGTCTCGAGCCTGTTCCTCTGACCTCTAAACTTCCATTTCTTTTTACAAACATGATGCTAATAGCAATGCAAACAGCTGCATGGAAGCAAAACAGAAACATGTCATGTTCTCTGTGCCTGCATATCTCATGAAAGCGATGGTGGCCCGTCTTTTCCCTGCGTTATGAATTATGGATCACTGCTAATAAGCTTTTTCTTCCTTGTTTAACTTATTGTGGCCACCGGCTTGTTGCTGATGGCTGCTTCTACTTAGACTCCCTAGCTCCGTGCTCATCACCTACATTATGCTTCCCACCACTGTGTTATTGTCTCATTAATGCATTACAGAGGCAGGGGCTTCAGTAGCTAAGGGAGGAGGAGGCAGACTGGGTCTCCGTCCAAGTGACCCTCCCTGAGGACTTAACCCACACCGTCCCACCTTGCTGCTGCATAATGGATGAAGGACAGACATTGGGGGGGTGCAGGAGGGAGGGGAAGGAATGGGAGTGGGGCCCTTATTACCTTGTGATTCATTTTTAATGAGGTAAACAGGTCTTTCCAGGTCACCTGCAAGCTCACACACACACACCCATGGCGGGTAGTGTGTCTTCCCCATCACTGCTGCCTTATTGCTGCCCGCTTTGACATCCTCCATGGCTGCAAGGGCTCCATGGTATAATTAGGTCTCACTGTCATTGACAGAACGTGTCTCACTTCCTTTCCTTCAAGTTAGATGCCACCAATTATACAGTGGCAAGAAGACCTTATTATATGTGCTCTGGGCAACCTTTGCCTCACTTTTCCTCTCGCTGCCACTAGATTAAGTTTTCCAGCAGTGAGCTATACACTGAATACCACAATTAATTTACTGTATATTCTTGCATAATTGATTCTATTGCACTCTGCAGATCATACATTGCATTTTAAATAGGTTGTGTAGGGGAAACCTTTTTTTTTTGACAATATCCTGTCCAATGATGTAACATGTGGGGCAGCTAGTTGCTCTCTCTCTCTTTTTGCTTGGTATGTTGTTGTAGCATTTTTCCATGTGTATGTCAAATGACAGCCGCTAAAACTGAACATTGTTCTGCTCTAATGGAAATAAAATGGGCTCCCTCATGCAGACGCCTTGTTCCGGAGCAGCAGAAATTGGATGACAGGCGAGGATGCACGTATGAGGTGTCGGCTGGGAAATCAAACCCGCTCAGTTCACTTGCTCTGAAAGTCGGTGAACAGGTACGCCTTCGCAAACAGGGAGGTGGAGAACTCCCACAGCAATTCTCTACGAAGCCTGGCGAGGCTGTGAAGGAAGGAGAGAGAGAAAGAGAGAGAGAGAGAGAGAGAGTGCAACAGGAAGGTGAGAACAGGAACAGATGGAGAGACGCAGGGAATCTACATTTACAGTCATTTAAAACAGGTGCTATACATAGCCAAGCTTTCAAGCCATCGTCTCATCTAAATGATATCATTACAGCCAGAAGTCATTAAAAAAGATCTATGCCCCCAGACTGTATAGATTTCATCCCTCTCTCTTGGGAGCAGGGATGAAAATGAATTTAGGGCCCCTCAAGTCATTGAATTTGCCTTTTATCACCCGATAGCCGTGCTACATGTGTGCCATTGTGCTGTATATAGGATTAGAGAGGATATTTTCTGCCTGACTGGCTACCGGCTCACAGCAACAAGATGAGGATCATTTCCCCTGCTGAGAAAAGCTCCACTCAGCACACACACCTCACCGATGTTTGGTATGGATCTTCACTCACATACCAGCGATCTTTATCAACACGAGGGGCATTTGAGATTTGATAAAGCACATTTCCCAAAAGGCCTTTTCACATGAGTTAAAAAAACATATATTTATTTAGCTACAAAATGTTTCCCTGGAAATGTGTCTTTAGCATCTTTCAAAGTTTGCTCATGAAATAATGCATCAAGATAAAAAGCAACTGGGTATTTTGTGAAGCTCTTTTTCATTCTCTACCATCATCAGAACCAGCAAAGCAATGTATGATCTGTCTGAGGGGTCATATTCTGACTTAATGAGTGTCACACCGTCCTCCACTCTGGCTCTCAGGAAGATCTTTTGATGCACATTTCTCAGTGCTTTAAAGTGCCCCCCCCCCCCAGAACGAGGAGTCGGTAGGATCCTCCTGAGCGTTTCTGTACCTGTGTTTATTTGAGGCGGTTCTGCCTGTTTACACCACTGTCTTGAGTGCAGAACGGCTTGTAATTACAACCAGCGTGCGTTTGGTACCCCAAGCAAACTGTAATCAAGAGGTGGTTACAGACACGACTCTTTCATGTGTCAGGTTTCTCCTCGGTGGTCACTGCCCGAGCACTTGAATGGATGAGTCAGTGGCAAAGAAGCCCCCCTTCAGGTCAGTGACAGCCAAACAAGAATGCCATTTCTAGGATAGAACTCAAACTCAAAGATTTTCATTGTAGCCAACCCCATTTTTGGATAGCATTTATGGTCGACATTATTTCAACTATTCTATGCATTTGCTTTCTGTAATTGCTGTTCTGTGCGGTGATTTTCATAGTAACTGGCGGAATACATACACAAGGGATTCACATGTAGTGCCGCACATTTGAATAAAGGTGTTGTTGTTGACTGTCTTCTGAATGCCAGCATAAGATTGTGGCACGACCAGACAAGATGGGAGTCAGGAACGACAATGAGCGTTCGGCCCTACAACTGCTTGTTTTGGTGTGCCACAGTGGAGGATTTACGAGGTGTCAACAAAAAGCACGTCAACACATTCTTGGCCTTCATTCTCTGTCGTGCCGCTTGTCCAAGTCAAGGCAAGGATTCTGGAAATACCTGGAAGGTTAGGCTGTGTTGGAAACCCTGTGAACACAAGTTGCTATTCTTCTGTTGTTTTTCTGATGGTCGATATCATGCCATTTGGAACAAAACTCTTGGTATTAGGTCTTCATAAGTCTACTCGGTTCATAGTCACCAGTCTAATGGGATTGGGGCAGATTTCCTTTCTATGGACATGGAGCTTGGGTGTAATTATAATGTCAATTGTATCCATGCAAACCATTGGACCCATAAAGTCCTCTACTCTATTATTAAAATGCACTTGTCATTACCATCGGAAACCAGAAGTATCGCCAAATCAATCTTAAGGATTCTAACTT
This sequence comes from Bovichtus diacanthus, assembly GCA_943590825.1. Classification (NCBI taxonomy): domain Eukaryota; kingdom Metazoa; phylum Chordata; class Actinopteri; order Perciformes; family Bovichtidae; genus Bovichtus; species Bovichtus diacanthus. The sequence continues at coordinate 2,648,359 of CALSBV010002302.1, forward strand.
TAAGGCCCAGTCACACTAGCATTTAAAAAAGCAACGTTTCATTTCAAAATCAGTTGAAATAAAATGATTAGGGATGCCCCAATTGATTGGCAGCCAATCATTAGCATCCAATATTCAGTAAAAATATGCGATTGGGAAATCAGCGTTAATACTTTCTAGTCAACAATCGGCGATAAGAAACCAACAAGATAGATAATCTTTATTTCTTTATTCAGTAAACTAACTATCCAATGTCCAGGGGACGCACCCTGTTTCCCCCCCTAAATTGTGAACAAAGAATGCCTGTTAAAATCGGCAAGAGGAGAGCTAGTTAACAGCTAAGAGCTAACGTTAGCTGTAAGCTGTTAGCTGTTAGCTGTCAGCAGCCAGTGGGCAGCACAGTCCTGCTTGGCTAAATAATGGAGCTGACAGCTGACGGAGGTTCCATTAAATTCCATTATGATGTGTTCAAGCTGGTTTCAGTAAAAAGGAAGCGAAGGTAATTCATGACGTTATCATGATGGGCATGAACGTAATCTTGTAAAATGTAGTTTTTGCCAAGGAAACTTGAACAAATGCAGGTGTTTAAAGGAGATGTTTTCACAGCTAATAAAGATGGAATTAAGACCTGTTTAACTTCCTAACACTAGCTCTAAGCAGATTATACTACATCATTAAACTACTGATGCCAAGATTTTCTTTTTATCAAAGCATTTTTTATTCAAATAAAAAAACAATTAATTTCCAAATCATCTGAATTGTAAGCTTTAATGCAAATAACCCCTATAGATGATAATAACAAAGCAAAAGGATAACATTTAGAATTTTTTTAATGATTTTCCGGGACGGTGGTGAAAACATTTAGTCCGGAGCCTTTTATACCAGCTGCTCTAACAAAACAAAACAAAACAAAACCATCAGCAGCTCATCGACGGTCTGCAATCGCTGTTCACCCCAGAGTCCTGCCAGCATATCCTTCAGTACATAGAGATTCTAGAACCACATATTTGGTGAAGATGCATTAATTTTATTGATTTCGTGCCACTTTCTGGTGTGACTTGGCTTTTATACAAAAACAACCAGAAATGGCAGCATTGATCATTTTTATTATACATTCAGTGTTTGTCTGTAACCTCATCAGTCTCACAAATAGAGCCGAGTCCCAGTTCACCCCCTGCTTTCAAGTTCTTAAATGCTATGTTAATGCAGGCTCGGCATTCACTCATATCTTGCTTTCCATTGGCTTGCCTGCTGCAATTTGCTGCTAATGGTCCAACCCCCCCCCACCCTCCATCACCCCCTTTTCCTTTCCGACTCTCGTTCTCTCAGTCACTCTCTCTCTCTCTCTTTCCAGCCTTGAGGCGTCCTGTTTCAGCTCCTTCGCTTTCAGTCACAATGCTGTGGAGAGGGTGAATGGGTGGGGGGCATTTAAGAGAGCAGTAGGTGGGAGTGGAGTCTGACTGCAGAAGGTCTACTGTTTAAGAGAAAGGGAACTCACTCTCTTCCGCTTTCCGTCTCTCTCTCTCTCTCTCTCTCTCTCTCTCTCTCTCTCTCTCTCTCTCCCTCCTCACTGGCTGCACAACATCAGCCGGCTCTCTAGGTAGACTCGAGTAAACACTCAGAGAGAAGAGGGAAGATGACAGAGCTGTCAGCACTCTGAGAGATACACACTGGTGAGAACATTTGCCGGGGCTGGCTGATAAGGCGCTCTTCAGCTTACATTTTGTAATCAGTGGAGAAGCTGTGAGCATTGTGTGTGAGGTAAGTCACCTTCTTTACCTGCATGGAGCCGCTGTGTTTGAATGGGAGCACAATGAATGGGCTCATTGCTTTAATTAAGATAATTGAGAAAAATTAATTGCAAAGCTTGACAACTTTTAACTTCAAACACGTTCTCTCAGCTTTTTTCCCACGTTTAAACAAGTTGATATTAAAACTTTTTGGAGGAATTATTTTCTGTTTTAGTCATTTTTATGAAATGCACTGCAGGACTATGACTAAGGGAATTTTTCTGTTCATTATAATTGGTTAATTACAAAACGCAGTAAAAAAACAAAATGCTAATCACAAGTTCTGACAGTAACATCTTCAAATGATTTTGTCCAAAAAGCACAAATTATTAAGTTTACAAGGATATGAACATGAAAAAATCCTCCTATTTGAAAAAACCTAAAACAATTAACATTTGACAGTTTTACTTGACAAATGACGCAAATTATCAATTGATTATCCAAATTTTCAGTCAATACATTTTCTGTCAAATAATCAACAAACTGTTCCATGTCTGACACACTGTGTGGATATAACACATTCTCTCCTCCAGTGTAGAATGTGGGCGATGTTAACAATAAAAACATTATTTCCATTCATCAAAGCAGCTTCTGTAATTCATCCTCATGCTTTACAAGCGAGGGCTTCAGAGTCTGGCTTCATTTGACTCTTTACTAAATGCACCTGGGTGCCAATTATGTTTTACTGTTTTTTTCCTCTGCTGGCTATTTCCTATTTATTACCAGAGCCGGTAAAAAAAAAAAAAAAAATTACTCTGCTTGCAATAGAGGCTGATGCTGATAGGATCGCAGACGAGAGGTTTGTGTGTGTGTGTGCGCGTGTGTGTGTGTTCTGGCTGCACACTTTATGGTTGCCAGCAGACAGTAGGCTTGTGTAACCCAGGAGACAGACAGCTGCTATGTATTAGATGCTGCTGGTTGGTTCCGATCCCAGATCTCCAGCACACACACACACGCACACACACACACACACACACACACACACACACACACACACAGTGGCTGTTCTTCTCCATGTGCTCTCCAGTCTCAGCTTCATTTGTTTGTCAGTTGTGTCCCACACACAGACTGCAGAAGGAGAAGGAGACGATATGAAATTGAGGATGTTTGATGGATGAGTAAATAAGCTGCTATTCAGGAGTATCAGTTACACAGCAATGTCTGCATAAAGTTTCCTAAAATTATAAGCTCCTGGTCATACAGAAAGAAAGGGTGCTTTTTAGATTTCAACTTTTTATCTGTAAGAGAATGAATGTGTTGTTTCTGATTTCAGGATGTACACAGTCTCACTTTAGAGTGGTTTAGAGTGAGCAAGCCTCCAAATCTGTATCTAGACTGCAGTGGAATCTCCACTGTAAGCCAATGAGATTATTTAGGTAAATCAGCAGTCATCTACGGCAGGGTTTAGGGTCTTTTAGGTTAGCTTCACAGATTTAAACTATATACCCCTGAAGCTGTTCCTCACGGTGCTTGATATCGGAACCCCTATGTATATCTTAGCGGGAGAGGGTTAGAGGGAGGGAGAGAGGTAAACGGGTGAGTCAGAGAGGAGAGAGAGAAGATATGAGGTGGGCTGTGATGGAGGAGACCCACAGGATACCAGGGCAGCGTCTGCTGGATGGTAATTGTGTAGCTGCAGACACAATGAAGGAGCCTGGCTGAGTTTCAGTAGCTGTGACTTCATCCATCTGATATATCTCCTGGAAGATTATGCTCTAATGTGGACTTATTTCACAACTTAAGGATGTCCGAACATGCGTTTCGGCTCACATACTGACTATCTTTGCATATCTGCTTGTGGGAGTGCGGGCTTGGTGCATTGATGTTTCATGATGCTGTCGCTAACGCATACGAGTGGCCACTGTCAGCGACACTTGGCATAACGATGAGTGGGAAACAGGCCTTTGTTTAGACAGCTGTTAGCTCCCAACGCTCCATGCCGCACAAAGCTCTCTGAGAGGGTGACTGTCTTTAACCCCACTTAGCTCCTCCACTGGTGATTGAATACAAACAGTAATCGTGGGTATTCCAGATGACCCACACTGGGCAGGACCCGGGAGAGAAGCAGAGATGTTTTGGTTGAACTAAATCAACATCATGTTTGATTCAGGCGGATCCACACTCTCATTGTCGCCTCCTCTCCTGCCCTTCCCTTTGTCTCTCCTTTGTCAACATAGTTGCTGGTTTCTGGTTAAAAATGTCGACTTGTCTTTAAATACCATGGTACATCTTTGGATAATTTCACCTGTGCTGCCCAGTTCATATGACCACCTATTGTCCAGATGGTTCTTAGCCTTGAATCTAGTAAACTAAAAGACACTTTGAGCATAGTGAAACTGAAGGTCTGATGTAAAGAGAAGAAGGTCAACCAGTAAAACAGAAACCCTTGCCTGAGCTATAGATAGTTTTACAGAGATTCATGCTTCCCAGAGGATGTACCCCACTGACGGGTGATCCTCTAACTTTTCCTCTAGCACCACCAGCTGCTGCACATTCAGATTAGTTTGAGATTAAACCTACGAAACTAATTACATTCCCATCAGCCTAAGCTATAGTTGTAGTAGAACATGTCTTTTTTTACATTACGTATACTTAATGTATACTTAATTTCTCGATGACGCTATTTTTAGGAAAATATGATCCTGTCTTCTTAAAGATGCTTGGCTCAACTTCAAGGATTGCTTCAAAGGGCCTTGTTTTTTCAAGACTGGTGGTTTTTGTTTAAAAAAAAAAGATTTTTTTTTAGGCACCAATGAGTGCATTATCCCCAAAAAAGTATTTTCCTGTGTCCAGCTCAGGGCCAGATTAGTCATCACCACAGAACAAAGACCCCCCTCAAAGAAATCCAGTGTTTTAAAGCATCCCAGATGGTTTTTAATGTTCCTCAGATGCTAATGTGCAACGGGAAAGGAGTGGCAGTCTTGGAGCTGGGGGATCCGGGATGCCTTTGTATTGCCCGGCCCTCTATTGGAGGCATCCAATAGATGAACACATGTGGTAGACACTTCGCTCTGACACTTTGCCTCCACCAGTGACCTCGCACATTGGAATGCATGAGCCATAATGTTCTTGGAACAAGATGGGGACCCTTTTGAGAGGGGCAGACAATTTAAATTGGGGAAAATGGTAAAAAACCGGGGAAGCCACAGAAGAGCCGACCCCGGGGACCGGGGTCATTAGGCTCATACAAGTGTCTGAATGGAAGGCACTCCCAATTTGGACACGCAACACGCTTCAGGCTTTCATCACAGACAAGGACAAACAGATGTCCGGGTATCACAGCCAACACGCTCGCTTCCATTTATAGTGGAGAGAAAAAAATCCTTTCCACCCTGTTTGACTGGAAGTAACCAATGAACCTCCAGTGTAAAGTGCTGAAATGTGCAGTCTTTGAAACGCCTTGCAAAGTCCTCTTACATGTTTGCTCAGCATTCTTTGGACTTGATCAAAAAATATCTGCCTCCAATGTCTGACTGTACGTCTAGTCACTGTACAATTCAAAGATATTCCAAATAGAAAGTTGCAATTTTCCGTTCTCAGGATTAAAAATAGGTTTATTCGGCAAAAAAAAAAGAAAGAAAAGGAAATAATGTTGATTGGTAGTATCTTTCAGTCTTTAGGTCAAGTGATCCATACAGTCTGACAAATGTCCACCATTCTCTAGGTTACAAAACTGGTAAACTGGTACCATGTTCAAAAGTTAACAAGAAGTGACAGTCATGCAAAGTAAGCCAGCCAAACGCTCTCTTGAGATTGCAGGGAGGTTGTGCTCTCACCTTGCAGCTGAGTACTGAGAAGGAAGGTGTTAGTTACACGGTAAACTTAGACAAGTCCCAGAAGTCGACATCAATACCTCTGTGTAGCATTACGATACAGGCAGCAGCCAGGTACAAGTCAGATTTTTATAGTAATTGCAGTGCAGTTTGAAAGCTGAGGGGAGGAAGTAGGTAGAACGGAGGGCTACGCAATTATAGGAGTCTGGAGAAAACAGCAGGTTGATGTGCTGTAAAGGCTGCACGTGAGGCTGCCAAGTCTCCACACCACACAGGGGCTATGCTAATAAACAGTAGGTCACCAACACCCAGCATGTTAAAAAGCTCATGAACAATGACTAGCTTCCAACCTCTCCATCTGGACCCAGCAAGAAGAGCAGCGCAAGACGGAGGCGCCGCAGGGGAAGAGCCATAAAGAATATCGATGGGCCTCAGGGCGAGCTGCGAGTCAAACCACAATGCAGTAAAAACTAAATTGAGATTTGACTGTCTGCTGTGCGATTGACCCAGTGTGAGCATTCTCGTTTGCTCAACATTCGTTTTCTCTGTGTCAAAGTCTGAAATTGGTTTTGGTGGAAGAAATAGACTTTTTTGGGGCGGTATCAGTCAGACATGTCAGCTCTGGCTCCAAAGCACTCGGCGGTTCTGTGAGCGCGATAGGGCTCAGCCTTGGCAGAGCGCTCTCTCCGAGTATCCAGATAAGTGTTTCTGCCGGTATCTCACATTCAGCCTCCCCGTCTGCCTTATCAGCCATGAACACACTAACCCCCACCACTCCCCCACTATCTGTGTCATCAGATCCAATGGGGTCACAGCGGAGAGCCAATGAGCACAGCCTTGGTTTGATGAAACCGGCCTTCTTTCCATCCATCAAAAAGAGCGTATTCCCAACGTTATTTCTGTTTAGCGACTCAGATTATTATTTATTTTTCTCCATCTGGGAAATAATGATTGAGTTTAGTGAACATAGTGATATGCATTATTGATTTCAGGTCAGCGCCTTCAGTCAGATTAGTTTGAGAGGGAATAGAAAGATTTAATTCTTCAAAGAACCATTGTCAAAAGTTGAATATAATTAAAGTTATTACACTCAATACAGCCTGGCTATCTTAAAGTGTCATCTGGACCTCAAATAATCCTCTAATTCTATCGGAGCATCCTAAGTGTTCGATCCCTACGATCCATAGTATTTACACTATGAATCGTAGGGTTCTAATGATTAATATAAATAACTTATTGATTATTCTCCCGATTATTTTCTGAATTATGTCGTTAAAGTGTGCTCTATAACATATCAGAAGGTAGTGAATAACGCTACAAGTCGACAAATTCCGAGTTTGTTCTGGCCAACACCCAAAGATTCAGTTTATTGGTGCAGATTCATTTTCTGACAATTGATTAATCAATTAATCCACTAATCAGTTTGGCTTTAAATGTGGAAGCAAACAGCTGCCTATTTACACATCCGATAGACACGGAGCTACATTAGCATTTATTTTAAGTCGTGTATTTGGTCACCTGGCACGTGTAAATCCAGAATTGACTCTCCTTTTAAGATTTGGAGATTTGTCTCCATTTAGGGAAATATCTGTCAGTTTAGCTGCAACATGTTCCACTTTCGACAGGTAGCGTACAGTGGCTTTATCGGAGCTTTCTCCTGCTGCTTGCTGCTCCAGGAAACGAGAACGTTGATGCTTCACCTAAACAGTATTGCGCTGTAACGCCAAAACAATGAGCTAAAAGAGGCTAAAACGCTCCATAGAGCTGAAAGTGAATGCAGAGTCAGGTAATAACTTTCTGTGGGTTCGTCACTACAGGTGACATCTTTCATATTACGTGTAGTCATTTGATCCATTGCTATTGTGAAAAATATTCATTATAGCCGGCTTAATGGTCAAACATAAAATGACCAAGTCTGCATACTATCATCTTAAAAACCACAGGGCAGTGAGACTGATCCAAAACAATTAGCTGAAGAGAGTCAGGTCATTTGATCTATTCTTAATATCAAAATATTAAATGATGCAGCTTTTCAGTCCTATTTAAAGGGAGATTTTGCAATACTCAAGCTTTATACTTAAAAGATATAATCAAATGAATCTATGAAGCTGGTTCCATGACCTTAGAAAGGAAAGATGTTTGAGCTCAGGTCATATTTGTAATGGAAATTCATGTTTGTCTGTGAAGCGTGCGCTGACCTGCTGCACCAAACTTGCTTTTGATATATGCATCTGTCAGACAAGACAGAAGCTGGAAGATTTTCCTTTGGCGCAGACTGAGAGGAGGCTTGTTTTTTCCCAACTAGCTGTGTCCTAATGTCATGGCCTGACGACATCACTGCCATGTTTGAACCAAATCCTGCACTCAGCCTCGTCTCACCTGCTCACTCATTTCCTCTTAGTCTTGTTGTCTAACACTGCATCTCTTCAGCCATTAAGCGAGTGGTTCACTTCTTTATTCTGCCATTGGGGTTTTGTATAGTTCAGCACAACAGTGATTGCCGCGTTGCTCATAAAAGGCAGGAAGAGAAATATGGTGTGTGTCTTCCAGAGCGCGAGGTGATACAATTTGAAAAAAAATCTTTTCAAAGAATCAGCAACAGCGGTCCCATCGATCATGTGTTGAGCAGTCAACTCAAGCCTATGCCTCTTCCTGGAAATCCATTTCTGTGTTTGATGATTGTAACTCACAGCCATAGTGCTGTCCTCTGCTGCTGTCTGTGACCTTGGTGGGGATACAGGATCCAAATCAATATTCACCTGCTCGAGCGCAGGACATACGCGGGAGGTTTCTATCACCTTGCAAGCACATTGATCGAAATAAACCTGTTCATCGCCACATTCCAATATGTGGTTCTTTGGGATATGACGTCTTTAGAGTGGGATTTCATGATTCTTGACAGAGGCCCATTTCCTGGTCACTTCTCCTTGTCACAGTGTGACAGCATCTCAAGGTGAAAAGAGCCCCGGGCAATAACCCTTCATTCAGTCCTTATACCGGCGACCCACATTTGGGTACTGTATCAAAGAAGGCAAGCTGAGTTTTTGTCATGGGTGACCTACAAAACTAGACAAGCTTGATAAATTCTTCAGAAATGAAAAGAAAGCATGTGCATCCTATCAGCCCTGTTTAACATACAGTCCTGGGACTTGAGTTGTAGTTGTAGTCATTGAATATTTACAGCTTTTACACACCGAGGGGGGCACGCTGCTTCATTATTCACTTTGTTTGTTGTGGAGTTATCAGACGGCTGCTGCATTGTCTGTTCACACTCACTGCTGCCATTATCCACTGATAGTTAGCAAATCTTCCATTTCATTTTTATTAAAAGCACTGGCTGCACATGTTGCTTGGCTTTTCCGCCATTCCGCCTTTCTTTTGTGCCGAACAAATTGCATTTTCTCTTCAGTACAGCTGCACAGATAACCGCTGCTTACAGAGTGATAGTTTTTCTTTTTGATATATCTTGGACTGGCCATATGGTATTGGCAGCAAAGGTGAACTAGAGTAATGACTATGTTTGTGTGCGCGGGGCCCTGGCTGAGTTTAAAGGAACCGTATGATGTCTGCAATCCTCCGCAGACAGAAAGTCGGCTCATCACTCTCTCAACCAACTGAAAGTAAAACTTGTGTCCAAAGTGAGGAGAGGATACCACTGGTAAAGTAATCATCCACCGGGGATTGATTTATTGTCATTGAAACGGCACATGAGCAATGCAGAGTGACAGACCACTGTAATAAAACAGATCTTTGCATGCCATGATGGGCTTATGGGGATTTGTGCTGACTGGACAGCCAAGGTTTTACTCTTATCTTGGTCCATTTGGTCCTTCTTTGTGAGAAATAAATACATTCTCTTGATTTACCCAAGGTTTAAGGTTCTTGACTTGCACAATATGGACACACAAAACAAAAAAAACATGGAAAACATTTGTTATTGTAAGGCTGGTTAGTGGTGCAATGTTTTTTACATTACATTAATGGGAAAAACGTATGAGGAGACGTATGAAAAGAGGCACCTCTGTGGATTGTCAGTTCTGGACTCTTTGGATGTGCCTGTCTATACTGTCTATAATATCTATACTGTCTATACTATCTGTACTGTCTATAGGAAGGAGTATCAACTCCATGTTGAAGGTTTACGCATTTTGCACACTTAGTGTACAATCTGTTGATGTTATGCATGATTTAATGAGATTGTCCTGATACTGACTCTGACGAAGGCCACACGTTGTTCTGTGTAGCTCCTCATGAGAATCCTCCACAGAGAACACATGATCACCTTTTCCTCTGTTAAAGACAAGCAACCCTATAAGGCTGCTCTATGCTTTTCTTGACAGGTTAGGGACTTTTTTTTTTTAAACATATGTATAGCTGTTTCTTATCGTATTTGAACAGATTTTCTTCCCCATTTTGAACGTGCCTCTTGACAGGAGTTGGATCAACTGATCAGCTTTTTTATGCTCAGATCCGCTAGTATGATATGTAGACCCACAGAGACGCTAACGTGTGTCTGTAGAACCAGCATTTCCATCTTGTGCTTGGGAAAATAATGTGTGGCATTGTTATTAAGCCACAGAAGCTCTTAGGGAGAAGGTCGGAGTGGGTTGTGCACACAAAGTGTCTTTCTTTTACCCATGACCATGCTCTTTTCTTAACTTCAGCTAAATGCTTAGTTGCTTAAACTTAACACAACCTCAACCACAGAAGGGGCAGATCCGAAATCTATCATATGAACCATTTCAATGTCAACATGATGAGAACACATATTTAAAATGAAGAATGATAAGCTTTTTATTTTATGTTGGTGTCTTATGGTTTTAATACATGTTTAGTGAATGTGGTTGTTATGAAGATCACAATGCATAGTTCTTTAGGGTGGGGAGGGTTCTGGTTAGAGTCAGGTCACCATTTGAGGTTGGCTGTTTGATTGGCGCACCTCGTCACTTTAATTCTAAATCAAAAGTACGATAAAGTGAATTTAACATTCCTGACAGCAAGAGACCTAATCGCTTTTGAAATGGATGCCAAATGGATCTTTAAAGCATTTCCAGCATGGCACTGTGTGAGGTATAAAACTTCAAGTGTTTCCCTCCTTCACAACAGGGTCATTTAGATCAGTTGCTCCAAATGTGTGTGTGTGCCAGCAGGTTTCTCCTGGAAAAAAATGCGCCTCACATTCGACCACAAGATGGGCAACAAGCTTTGTTGCTGTTTGAGAAGCTAACTATACAGCAAAACCAAGTGAGGGAATAACAAAGCAGCAGCAGGCAGATTGTATCAAGTCTATGTCTACAGTGCCAGCAACCAGCTGCATTAGCATAGTGCCAGTGCCACAGGGGGCTCGTGAAGGAAGTCCAAACAGAGGGATCAGTTCTGTGTTTCTCACATTCTCTTATCCTGCTTCATATTAAAGAGTGCTGGATGGCAGGTAAGAAGAGAAAAGGTCAAATCAGATATATTCTCTTCATCTATTTCTGAATAAAGCTGAGCCTTTCCAGAACCACAGATTCTCAAACAAAGCGCGCTTTGGTCTCTCAGGGTTGCCTCGCTCAGAGGTCCATGTGGAGAGCAGCCAGCCTTCAAAGTGGGAAAGCCAACCATCCGCCCAGAACTAAAACCTTAGCAGCAACTCAAAGCAATTTTCTGGCTATTTGTTGATTTAATCCCTAGTTTGTGATGCTTGGGCACAGCGGTGTGACTGTATTGGTGTGCATGTGGACGTGCATGTGTGACATAGTGTGTTGGAGTGAGACGGAGGGGTTGGGTGGGGGTTGGGGGTCCCCTGAGGGCCCCTATCCTCAGCACTCCCATCAGCAAGCCACATTAGCACTTTTACAGTCCCATCATGGAGGCGCTCATCCCTGCCTGTCTAATCAGAGGGCTGGGGAGGGTGCAGGGGGTGTGTGTGTGGGGGGGGTGTGAATCCGTGGGATCCCTCCAAGCTGAGCTCATCTGTCAGCTCGCCTAATCGCACGTCAGGCTGGGATGAAGAGAGCGAGCATCTCTTACTGGAATATTACCTGCTGACTGTGAGCCTCCATGTTGCTGCACACAAGGAAATGCAAAGACGTCCTGTGTTTTTACTGCATCCACATCAGTGCCACTAAGTCAGGTGTAGCGGAGAAAATTAAACCCTTCATAGATATTCCACCACAGGTTTGGAATATGCAACGTATGCTTATTCAGACATTTTCATGTTGGCTGCTAACGGCTGCGATTAACCTTTCGAGCTGCCAAGGCACGCAGTGGCTTTATTAGAGGTAGGAAAGGATTGGTGTCAGCATCTCTGACAAGGTGGGCTAAAACGTGTACTATATAAACTCAGGCTGAGCCAGGCACTTAGAAAACAGGAAATATTTTGCCGTGCATGGCATCGTTATTCATTATTTTGTCCTCCCTTTTGGTTCTAGTACTGGCATGCAGCGAGAACAAACTTTTAACCAACCTGTACATTTAATTTAACGCTAATATAAAAGAGCAAGAAAAACCTCAAGTTTTAAGGTTGGCTTCAATGCCACAACCTCAGCACCTTTTTCCAGCAGATCTTTTCAAAAAATCATGTCTCTGAAGCGTTTGGGGAAAGCAAAAAGAATCCTGTTACAGAAATAAAAGAAAACCAGTGGCTGTCAGGAATGCTGACCTGACTGTTTGCAGGTGGCAGAGGCGTTTGTACAGACCTCTGTGCTTACAGCAAGCCCACAGATGGTCTAACCATACACCGCAATCAATCTGTCAGCCTGGACTGCAGAGAAAAGAGGAGGCTCCCCACCATGCAGGTGTTGCTGGGTTGTTTGTGGCAACCTTTCTCAACATGGTCAGAAAAAGAAAGCTTCGTATCATCAAGGTCACACGCTAACTGCTCTTGGTCCTTGAAGAATTGTGAGAAGAATGCCCCAATGTCATCTGCTAAGTGTGTGTCTCCTCCTCTGAGCGCAGAAGGGCTAAAATGGGTCAGAGGCAACATCAGGATTGGAAGTGGTCTTTTGTTAGGGGCAACAGAAGAAGGTTAATTGCTTTTTGGTGGGATACTCTAATATTTCAGACCAGCTATGGCCCCCAGTGTGGATGTTTGGATGTGTGTGTGTGTGTGTGTGTGTGTGGTGGGACTATTCTAATGAATGTATGCTGAATGCTAAGGGCAAACCAGAAAAGTGAATATCTAACATAATTCTGTGTGGATTGCTCTGTGTTGCATGTGTTAACATAAAGAAATAAAGAAGAACTATGTGACAAAGTTATGTTCCTGGAAAGAGGTGATCTTCTTAATTTCTCAGTTCTGTCTGTACTTTCTTTTACTCTAGGACTAAGGACAAGCACACCTGCTTTTGATACCTGAATAGACTCTAGTCTGCACTCAGCTGCTGCTTCCTCCGAAGTGTCAGGCTGTCATCATGGGGTTGAAAGGCTTCCTCTTAGGCTGCGTGACCGTGTCCCTGCTCCTCGAGCTCGCCACCGCCGGCCTGGTCAAGAAGGTCATCCGCCACCGTAGAGAGGCTCTGATGCCTAAGCAAACCCAGGAGAACCTCACCCTGCCCCACCCTGACGAGCCGGTGGTGTTCAACCACGTCTACAACATCAACGTCCCCTCCACGTCCCTCTGCTCAGTGGACCTGGACTCTCCCGGTGACTCCGAGCTCAAACACAAGAGTGCTTCGATGGACATGCAGAACACTGAGCACATGGAGCACACGGTGGATGGAGAGAATCAGATCGTTTTCACCCACCGCATCAATATCCCCAAGCAGGCATGCGGCTGCGACAACCAGCTGCCCGACATCAAGGATATCCTGAACAGGCTGGAGATGCTGGAGTCCGAGCTGTCTAGTCTGAGAGAGCAGTGCAGCAGTGGGGCAGGCTGCTGTGGAGCTCAGGTTACAGGTAGCTCTCTAGCTTTCATTGTATTTAATGTGTTTCTCCTTCACTATACATGTAGTCAACGTAAGTGCTTCCACCAAATTGTGTGAGAGAGCAGAATGGTCATGAATATGGATTTCAAATATGTAAACAAATGCTGTACAAAAGCTCGCAAAGGCAATCATGTTTAGTAATGGCTTTGTATCTTTTAGCCCATTGACCACACATTGACATATTTACAAAGCATGGATAAGTCCATAGATTTATCTTCCTACCTACCTTTAGTCTTTGTTTTCCATTTTACTACAGCATGGAAATCAACATATACATTTGCCATATATTTTCGACCTGAACATTTATGAAATTAATATGATATAGTGCATGTTTTGTCATTATTGTTTATTGTCAGTTACATTATTATATATCAATTGGTGATGCAGTTGTGAGCATGGACTTTTTTGAAAACTTGCTGTTTCTGTATTAAAGGACCTGATGATATATCACAATTCAACGTTGACCAGCAAACATTATAATGAAACAATGACCAGATTCCTTTCAAGATGTCTCGGTTTTCTTTTTAATGTCTTCTGTCAGGACTTGAATTCAAACAATGCAAAGCTTCATAGCAGCCGACTGTCATTTATGGGTTGTCAGAGCGTCCTTGCATGCAAGTTTGCAAACATTCACTCTGTCAAGAATATTTAAAGTCTCTGTAAATAAATGTTTTTATAGTTTGTTAAAATGGACTGAGACCAATTAGCACCTGGAAGTTAAAATGCAATCAAAAAACTTTTTTAGGCTTTTGTGTTGTGCCTTGTGTCTTTGTGGAAATGCTTCCTTTTCTTTTCTTGCCTTCCCCCAGGTGAAGTCTCCACAAAGCCTTACTGTAATGGCCGTGGGAACTGGAGCACTGACACCTGCAGCTGCGTATGTGAGTCTGGATGGAAGGGCCCCAACTGCACCGAACCGGAGTGCCCCAACGACTGCCAGGACCAGGGCCGCTGTGTGGATGGCAAATGTGAGTGCTTTGAGGGCTTTGGTGGGGACGACTGCGGCATCGAGCTCTGCCTGCTGGACTGCGGTGACAATGGCCACTGTGTGGATGGCTTCTGCCTCTGTGAGGAGGGCTTCATCGGGGAGGACTGCACCCAGACTAACTGCCTCAACAACTGCTTGGGCCGTGGACGCTGCGTAGACGACGAGTGTGTCTGCGACGAGCCGTGGACGGGCTTCGATTGCTCCGAACTCATCTGTCCAAACGACTGCTATGATCGCGGACGCTGCATCAACGGCACCTGCTACTGTGACGAGGGCTACAGCGGAGAAGACTGCGGGGAGCTCACTTGTCCTGGCAACTGTAACAACCGTGGCATGTGTGTGAACGGCCAGTGTGTGTGCCAGACCGGCTATAGTGGAGAGGATTGCTCCAAGCTCACCTGTCCCAAGAACTGCAACGAGAGAGGCCATTGCTTTAACGGGAAGTGCATCTGCGATCCAGGATTTGAGGGTGAAGATTGCTCTATCCTTTCATGTCCTGACAACTGCAGCAACAAGGGCCAGTGCATTAACGGAGAATGTGTATGTGACCTAGGATACCAAGGCGAAGACTGTAGCGAGCTCTCCTGCCCTAACAATTGCCAAGACCACGGCCGCTGTGTTAACGGACAGTGCATGTGTGACAAAGGCTACGCTGGGGAGGACTGCAGCGTCAAGACCTGTCCAAAAGACTGTATGGGACGTGGAGAGTGTGTGGACGGCAAGTGCGTATGCTTTGTCGGCTTCACTGGGAAAGCCTGCGGCGAGCTGACCTGCCCCAATGACTGCCTGGACCATGGTCACTGTGTGAACGGACAATGTGTTTGTCATAAGGGTTTCACTGGTGAGGACTGCAGTGAGAAGACGTGTCCAAAGAACTGTCTTGATAGAGGTCACTGCGTCGATGGCGAGTGTGTGTGTTATGAAGGTTTCACCGGGCCGGACTGCTCCATGCTGACCTGCCCAGAAGACTGCCAGGACCAGGGACGCTGTGAGAACGGAGTGTGTGTTTGCGACGAGGGCTTCATTGGGGAGGACTGCTCTGAGGGTAAGATAGTTAATTTACTAAAAGTAATTCTTACACATATGCTATTTAGACCACATAGTCTACAGTCTACTTCAATATACTACCAGTGAGTGCCGCAAAAGTCAGATACGTTTTCATATTCAACAAAAAGAGGGTTTAAAGCTGCATTATTGATTTTTTGGACACTTGGGGGCACACATTTACAACACGCTCAAAATAACATTGGCACATTCTCGCCCTGTAAATTTAATATCACTAATATTGCCTGTTTACACATCCACCACACAAGGAGCAACATTATCAGGAGACTATTGAATGTATTCGTCCAATATTCACTCTCGTTCAGCTCTTTTTTTGTTCTCACCAACAACAATTAGCTTAAAGAGACTAAAAATATTCAGTAAAGCTGAGGGTGCCTGCAAAACGTTTCTGCATATCATAATGTAGATGAGTATTTAATATTGAATATTGATCAGCTCTTGTAGGAATGAGTTGCTTTTTTTTGCAATGCTACTTGTACTTGTACTTTTGGCAAAGTTAGGTGAGCAGCCCTCTAAACACAAACGTCTGCCCCTTACTGAGTGAGTGATGAAGTTACACCATTGATCTTTCAAAATGAATGAAGAGTCCTCAGTTACGTCAGCAGGTCCCGAGCTAGTGTTGCTGTCTTTTAACTTATATTGTTATACATTCCTACAGTGAGCTCTTTCAACATTGCAAATGCAAAAAGTTGACTTTGGTGATCATTTAACAACAAATATAATGTCTTAAAAAATATATATATTTTGATTGAAATCTAAAAATGAACACTTGGGTGTCACATGTTCTTTCTTCTTCAACAGATACACGATTTTATATCATTTTTACATTGACAAATATATTCTAGGAACATTTTCACTTGATCGCACAAATAAGGTTGGTCTCTATTTCTACATATGAATGAAATATGTTTTCTTTTTAATGTAATTGGTAAATGGTGAACAGTTTTGAATTCCCATTCAAACTGACAAAAAAATATTGATAATATGGTTTGTATTGCTGAGCCTATTTCTGCAAAATCACATGGAAAAATGGAAAATTGTGGTTTCGGAAATTGCTGATTGGAAAGCTTCTTTGGTGAGGGGCAAGGGCTGACTTAACACCGAAGAAACAGTCAGAAAGTCCCAAAGATGTTGTGCCACATACTGTAGGGTCCAGATCAAGCAATGCATGGACAAGTCTATGAAAACAACACTCTTTTGTTAAATGTTAAACTTAGCATCACTGAACATGGTTGAAGGGTTACATTTATGTATGAATTTCGTCATACATTTTCTCTTTGTTTGAAAGAGTAAAAATTATCACTGAAATCCTGTATCACTACACCAAATAATGTCAACATGGCTCTGAATCTGTACAAAATCTTCAGAATATTTATTATATATATATATATATATTTTTTATTTTTTATTTTTTATATAAGTCACTGAAATCTTAGAGGCATCTTATCTCAATATCTCAATGTCAATGTCAATGTCAAATGCAAGTCAATGTATCCACCCATTGGCACATTTCCAATCCAGAAAATTCCCATGACTGTGTCACTAACATTTAAAACCCCTCAGTACAGATGACTGATTTTCAGAGTCCCTCCACAGTCTCACCACCCAAGGAGCTGACAGTGGTGGAGGTCAGCCCAGAGACAGTGGACCTGTCCTGGGAGAATGAGATGCGTGTGACCGAGTACCTGATCACCTACATGCCGACGGCCCCTGGAGGTCTGGAGTTGGACATGAGGGTGCCTGGGGACCAGAAGATGACCACTATTCAGGAGCTGGAGCCTGGTATTGAGTACCTCATCAGCGTCTATGCTGTGCTCAACAATAAGAAGAGTCTTCCTGTCAGTGCTCGGGTGGCTACACGTACGTCAATCTCCTCCGTGGCACTCTACAAAATGCAGTGTAGAGATCTAGATGAAATGTAGTCAGAATGTTTGTTATATGCCTCCCAGATCTGCCTGAGCCTGAGGGACTCAAGTTCAAGTCAGTGCGGGAGACGTCAGTGCAGGTGCAGTGGGACCCGTTGGACATTCCCTTCGATGGCTGGAACCTCATCTTCAGAAACACAGTGAGTCCTGCTCCCCGATATGTTAACAGAGCTCCTGTATACCTCCTACCACAGCCTCTACCATTACGCACAGTTTCCTCTGGTAGAAACCGTATACGTTCCACTGCAGACACCCTACTTTAAATTGAGTAATGGCCTAATGTGCGTACATGAGGATCATGGTGGGTATCCTGTGGAAAATGGTTTAGCAGTTAGCATGTCCCGGCAGCTCCGATGACCACACAGCACAGAGCTAATGATACTTTGTGTCCCGCTTTATTTTCTTTTTTTTTGAGTGCTCATAGAAACTTTTCAAAGCCACATTTTATTAAAGCGAGTCCCCTGTCAACTCTTAAGTCCAAACGCCACCCAGAGCGCCATTATGTATGTTTTTCCTCCCACTCCACACATTATGCCAGGACTAGTCTTTGTGGTGGTTGATGACTGCTGTTTTTGGGTGCTGGCAGAAAGAGGAAGACGGTGAGATTCTTAACTCCCTCGGCCGTCCAGAGACCACCTTTGAGCAGTCGGGCCTGGGCCCCGGCCAGGAGTACGAGGTCAAGCTGGAGGTGGTGAAGAACAACAAGCGTGGACCGCCTGCCTCCCAGAACGTGGTCACAAGTGAGTGCAGCTAACTGGTTTATGTGCATATACTCAGTTTGCAACAGACAAATCCGATGTAACAATTACAAGGTGAAAACATACGTTATATGCTATTACAGAACATACATATGGTCCATTGTTTTAAAACAATTATCTTATGAACCCCTTTATTATCAGGCTTCACATTTTTGAATGACATAATATTCATTATTCTCGTCTATTCCTTACGTCTCCCCTTTAACATCCTCCATCCATTTGCAAATTTAAAAAAAAACGAGAAACGCAGGAAATTTGGAAACAACAAAGTTGAAAAATGTTAAAGAAGTTATTGCGTGCAGTGGAAACAAATGTAGTGACTAAATCAGGACGTACATGAAGCATGAGACTTAAACATCACTTATGACGAAAACTGCGGAGGATGAAAACCACAGATCTGTGTGGAGCGATGAGGAGACATTAATACATGGAACAAATATAAATTACATGTTTTCACCATTTGAGCTTTGACTGGAACTCTGTTCACCGTTGTGTCTTCTTCTTTTATCTATCTCTATGAACCAAATCCTTATTTTCACACAGTAGGAGATAGAAACACACAGTCATTTGTATTTTGCCACATTTGGACAGAAACAATAACAGCTGGTATTAAATAGTGATATGAAATGTAGTGGAAACCTTCAGGTAAGCCAGAGGGGGAAATAAAATCAGAGATAATGGGACAGATTGTGAACACATGGCATGTCCTCGACTGCTGCTCTGCCCCACAGTAGCTTATCAGTGATGCATACTTTGTCCTTCGTGACACTTATAAACACACACTTATTCACTTATTCATGCAATAAAGGGATACATTCTAAAAAGGCAAGTAATGAAATAATTGCAATAGTCCTCTTCTTCTTCTTCCTTATGTTAACCCCTTACCATTGTAACACATGTGCAGGATAATAAGCCTGTGGTGCAGATTTAGGGGGTGTGATCTTCCACAAATAGAGGTTACTGTGGTATAAATTGTTACTTAGCGCTGTCAAAGTAAAATGCAAAAACAGGTTGTCACCTTCAGACCTTGCGTAGGTTCTTTGGTTTCTATATCTGGGTTATCCATCCTGCAGCCCCCAACAGAGTATTGAAAACAGCCCGACATGTTAACCCTGAGTGATTAGCTCATTAGATTTCATTGCATTGTTGTGATCCGGGGGGCTACTAAAAAGATATGGATTTCCAGCCCTATTGGCAAGTTCTGAGATATCTCCATATCTTCATCAGGCTGTAAAGCCCAATGGCTTGTAACACTGAGGAAGTCAGCGCTGGGGATCATTATAGAGAGAGAATTCACCTGTCAGACCAACTACCAACCACCAGGCTATTTTTAGGTGTCTTTTAGGTGTTGACTGGGGGGGAAGGGTAAAACACTGCTCCTTGTTAAATGTCTATTTTCTTTGAAAGTAAGTCTCTGTGGCTCTCACCCCTGGGAGGCTTCTGTTTCAACAGAGCAGCAATGTTCGCCACATTCAGCACAAAGTTTAATAAATGGCAGCTCCCTCTAACAGTGGGTCAGGCCACTTCTTTGCTTATTTATGGTTTGAAAAGGGTCCGCGGTGCCAGGATAAACACAAGTATGCATGGAGAGGCCATTAGGGGCCGATCGTAACCTTTGCTTGTGCCCTCGGCAGTGAGAGCAGCGCTGCTACATTCCAACGAGGGCACATTAAGGTGCTGTTTGTGACATCTACACACCGTTCCACACTCTAAAGCCCTGTTACATGGATTCAATATTAAATAACCTGGAAGATGACTTTCCTGCGAGAAACGTCATATTGAAGGACTCTCAGAGGAGGGTACTAAGGTCTTTACTGCTTTTACTTACTCTACTGCTGCTAAGCTCAGTCATTTTTTTACAGAAGAAGAATACCTTAAGTAATACCTTTGGACAGATCCAGGCCAACTCTGTTTCCAGTCCTTGGGTTAAGCTAAGCTAATCATACCCTGCCTCCAGCTTCATATCAAACAGACAGAGTGGTATCGATTGATTTTCTCTAGCGCTCAGCAAGTGGGAGAATATGTGTTTTTCTAAATGTCACTATTCCTTAAACCACATCGTCATTCGTAATGTGAAGTCACCTGGCCTGGAGCTGGTGGCAGCGGGTCACCAGCTTTGCTACACTGACTCCATCTATTTATCCTTTTCACACCATGTAGAGCTTTCCTGTAGTATCTACATACCGACTTGTTTTGAAGAGGTATGTTAATGTCGAGTAATAACGAGAACGTTTAAAAAAAAAAAATCTTTAACAAGGTAAAGTGAGATGGTGTTATAACAAGAAACATGTGCAAACAGTATCATTTCCTATGTAGTAATAACATGGAAAATGTCTTTATAACATGAGAAATCTTGCTATCATGTGATCATCTTTCATAACTTGAAAAGGAATTTATTTAAATGAAGAAATTCTGACATTATTGAAAGAAAAGAAAACGCGTTTTAAATATTTATTTGTCAGGGTGGCAGCAATAAGCTGACGTAAAAATGTACAAGGATTCACACAAGAAACATGACAAAACAGAACAAAAATCGTCTCAAAGTGCGCCAAAAGAAAACAATTCAATCAAAAATGTAGCGAAGTTCATGGGAGCTACCACTCGCCATTGTTGGGTTCCTCCAGTACATTTTGGACCAAAAATTCCTAATAGATGCAAGAAAAAGTGAAAGGGGATGCGCTCATGCACACACATATGTATGCCCAAGCTCCGTCAGCACGACTTAGATTATGAGGTTCAGAGTTCTACGTGTCACTCAGGCTCTCTTAATGTCTCCCATTACACCGGCTTGTGGGCACGTACTGTGGGATTTGCATGCCGAGGGGCTAATTGTGTGAAGTGAGACCCTCCGCTCTCCCCTCTCTCCCTCCCCCTCCACCATAACCCAGCATGTGTGGGATGCTCCAAGCAGTCAGGCTCAGAGGGACGGCGGCCTCCAAGGAGAACAGTATCGTGACACCCGAACGTCCTCGGAAGACAAATCTGTGTAAAGCTACAAATGCAGATTCTTCACTTTATCAGCCCTGTGCAGAAGGTTGACTTTCCTAGAGTTGCTTACGTGTGACAAATCAATTCCAGCGTTGGTGAAAAGGCGGCCTTCATGGCGCAGGGATTTGATCTGTAATAGGCAGAATAACTTTATAAATGCAAGAGGGCTGTCACATTTCAGCACCTGCATTGCTGAAATGACTGTATTCATGCATGTAACAGCAGCAAGCCTCCATGTGCTTCCTGCCTTTATGGTCTACGGCCAGGCTTCAACACCATCCATATAACCGAGATGGAAAATGTCTTCTTCTGCTCAAACACAAATTCTATCTGGAAATAAGTCACATTGAGACACAATACTCATTGTTTACAGTCTTAAACAATTATTATCATTAATATTATTAACAGAATGTATTGGACGCCCTCTAGATTGTTTATGGTTAAGGTTAAACGGGACCCTGGGTACTGAAAGCGCCCAGACGAGGGTATGTTAACCCACGTCCAGGGCTATTGGACCCAAATAATGGACTTTTGGACATCAGCTCATAATTGTGTCCAGAGAATTGTTGGCCAGGAAATCTTCTTTTGCATTTGCTCATCTCTGTTGGGGGTCCACCTCGAGAAGACACGATTTCCTCTATCTGCACTGAATGGGGACAGACCACTATCATGTGGGGTAGGAGACTGCTTGTCCAACAATCAGTCACAGACTGGCATCATATATGAACCTGATCCTTCTCTCTGCTGGGGAGGATAGAAAGGTATTATTTGAAATGGGAAGGATTTCTTCACTTCGTCAATGGCCCTTAAAGACAAACCCATGGCTTAGCACACACACACACATACACACACATTGATGCATTTGATTACCCATTGACAACTCAATGACTAGTTAATGTCTTAGTCCACTATTTTATGGAAACGGAGGGTTTTTGTCTTTTAATGGTCACACACATATACACAGCACAGCATACAAAGTGACATTTAAACTCTGCATTTAACCCATCCTAGTATTAGGAGCAGTGGGCAGCTATTATATACAGCACCCGTGGGCAGTGTGGGGTCCGGTGCCTTGCCCAGGAGGTGGACTGGTGCCTCTCAAAGTACCAGTCCACATTCCATACTTGGACTGTTCGAGACCTCCGGTTCCCAAGCCAGGCCCCCACCAATGTCTTTCTAGATTTAAATGAACAATCACAGTAGCTATATTCAGCTCATGGTGGTCATCTCGATACCACTTAAACGCAGCCGGCAGATACTCACTGATGTGTGTCCGTCTTAATTCACCTACAAACAGCCAATGTACTGGTTGTGGTTGTACAGACCTTAGCTGAAGCTAGCTAGCAACGTACACACAGAGTTGAGTAATTTTCAACTCTCACACACACGTCTCCGCCCTTCGGGGTGAATTCACATCTGGTATTCTTTGTATTAACTTTAAAATGCAAACACACTGCAAATACTGCTTATTACCTAAAGATGCAGCTTGGACAAAAAATATATTTTAAATAAACAGGGATGCTAAACTATGGAGGGATTAGAGAAGAAAAAAAAGGCAGTTTTAGATTTTTGTTGAGTCTTTTATATACATACCACTGTCGTTAGACCAAAGCAGATACACTGCCAAGTTAGTAGAGTTCCTAGGTAGAGGTATGGCGTTATATTTATCCAGGCACAAATTTAACCCCATGGAAATGAAGATCTGTATAGAACTGTCATGACACAAAGGAAAATGATGCATGTTAATGGATTTGTGTTTTTATACTGCCGATCAGGAACATTGCATGTGTTCTTGCATTGGAGATATATTTAGAAGACATATTATCTGAGACATTATACAAAGAAAGCGTTCAGGGATTCTGGTACTTTTGGGGTAACTTCTGTTTTTTTATTTTTATGACCCTGCACCCACTCACTGTTATTAGGTTGGCTTCACATGGTGCAACTTCAATGTAGCTTCAATTTTGTGCAACATAGTGTACGAGTTCTGCAGGTACAGTCAAAGTTCTTTTTTATCTGCTGGTCATTGCACAAATGTGCTCTGTGTAAACCCATGCAGTCCTATCATTGCACCATTCTGTGTATATATTTAAGCAGCACTTTACTGCTCATTTAACATAAGTGATACTTAGTATAAATGGTTATTCCCTTTCTATTTCTGTCACATTTAAAAATGTTATATTGCAATGAAGTTCTATTAAACAGAACTAATGTTACTCATTCTGGTCTACCTCAATTAAACTTAAATAAAACCTTCCTAATATGCTTTCAATGTTAGTGAGGGAATACAAAATCCACAGTCCTGTTTTCCTAATAGAAGCCTTCCCTATGTTGTTCCTTAGTGATTGATGCCCCCGGCCAGGTGGATGTGCGAGACGTGACCGACACCACGGCGCTGGTCACCTGGTTCCAGCCCGTGGCTCAGGTTGACGGGGTCAGCGTCTCCTACGGGCCCAGCTCCAACCCCGCTGATCGCAACGTGGTGGAGCTGTCCTCCAGTGACACCCAGTACCACCTGGGAGGCCTCAGCCCCGACACCCAGTACGAGGTGTCTCTGTCAGCTCGGATGGGAGAGCGGAGTAGCATTCCTGTCTACCAGTCTTTCCTCACAGGTGACACTAAAATAACAATCTGAAAGGCCAGAAAATGGATCTGTGGTTATATCGCCACCACAGCCATTAACTGCTTATCATAGTCAGGTTTAATGAGCTGTGTGTCACATGGGGGTGTATGTTTGATATCCTGCTGCTGTGTGCTCCTTAAAGGATAAAACGTCTTCCCAAGTATAGCAGAATGAGGAAAATCCACCAATGTTCTAAAAGGACCTTCTTTAGGTTTGGGTCTAGATCAGAAATACAGTTGAACTTAGGTTAGGGTATGACTCTCTACCTAAAGTCTATTTGTGTGTCACAGACCTGGACGCCCCCAGAGACCTGCAGACGGTGGAGCTGACAGACGAGAGCATCACTCTTGAGTGGAAGAACAGCCAAGCTCCAGTGGACAACTACCGCATCAAGTACGGGCCTCTGTCTGGAGGGGAGCATGGAGAGCTGCTCTTCCCCCCGGGACCCAGGGACACCACCACGGCCAAGATCACCGGTACTGGACCCCAGAGCCAGCTACAGCTACAGGCTACAGACACACACACAATTTACAAATATAACCTGAGTCCTCCTTCCCAAGCTTTCAACCCCACCTCAGGGGCTTCATCAGCGGAGGGAGTTTGCTCAGTTGTCATGGATATACAGTACATAAAATATATATCATGGCATTATATATCTTTCCAGATATAACTAGGCACACCGGTAATAACTGTTAATGTCTTAGCGTTGAGGTGATAGTTAGTGATGGTGTTGTACTGGACTGCATTATCCCCCCCCCCCAGCTACCCGCATGGCACTGAACCATTAATCAGAACAACTTCTGTGTTGCAAGGTTGTGGCAATGCTGATGTCTAATGTAGACTAAAGAAATGAATCTCTATTCAGACCACCTTTGTGATTATTTCATCACATTTCTTTCGGAGCGCCTGCTCGCCCTGTGGCGGTGGGCAGAAGTGTTTGATATCGGTACGTTTCAGAGTTCAAGGGATGATCCGTAATTAGAGTTTGATTCATCTGTGACAGTTAAACTCGTACTGATCGCCTCTACAGTAAAAACAAAAAACAACCCAGTCCTGCTGAGCAAAGCAAGCAGTTATCATTCTTTCTCTGCTTTCGGTCCACATTAGCCGGTTACCACTTTGCATCCAAATGACACAGCTAGAGCGTCTGTGGGAAAAGAAATGATACAGTGTGAAGTGTTTATTCTCCTAATTCTTAGGGCAAGTGTTGGAGGTGCTCCCTGTTAAATGGTCAGTGTTATATTCAGCCTGCTCATTTCCTTTGTTTTGTGTCGTGAAATGTTTGCCCGTCTACAAAAGGCTCACTTTATTTGAAAACCACCCAGGGGGGTTTGGCATTCAGACTTTAAATGGAATAACACCGCTGCTTGTTTCACTGTGAGATCTAGCTCCAACAAGAGAAGCGGCCGTGTTTTCATCTACGTGCACTGCTGACATTATAAAGCCATGCTTTGAGGCGCATGTGTTTTTTTTCCCTCAGTTTGTTTCTACACTGTGTGCATGGCAGGATTAGACACCATGAGAAACAAAAAAAGCATCCAAAAACAGTCTAATAGTGTTTTTGTCTAGCCCACTTCTTTGTCCTTGGGAGGCCCATCCCGTGGAAATAAAGCCGTGTGTCCATTCAGCCAACGTCCCACTCCGCTCCACACACACCTCAGCACTTCTTTCACACAGTTATTATCTGTAATTGCCTTCACGCTCGTGATTTTATTGATAATGAGTTTCCTGGGCATTAGGTGTAATTTCATGCTGCAAGGCTCTGTGTGTGATGACCTCGGTGGGAGTTAATAAAAGAATTAGAGGAGATCAGGCCGAGAGAGGGCTTCATTGTAGAGACCAAAGGGCCTCCAGAGCCTGCTGTATCATAGCAAGTAGCTCCGTGACAAGGGCCCTATAAGACCCATCAATGATGTTCCACAGTGAGCACAGGCTTACCATGAAATGCAATTAGGCTGCGATCTATTGTGCAACCGGGGCCACATGAGAGCTTTTTTTGTGTGAGCCATAGGCACTGGAGCCATTAGCCAAAACAGCTGGCCACTTGACTACAGAGCCTCCCCATCGTTCATGTGCTGACACCTCAGTGGATTTGTACAAACAAAACATGACGTTGCTTTTATGTGTGCCCTCCTATGTAGGCCTGAGACCTGGAACGGAGTACGGGATGGGTGTGACTGCGGTGACAGATGAGCGGGAGAGTCTGCCGACGACTACCAACGCAGTGACTGGTAACACAGAAGCACATTACACTTTGATCCTACGGCATACCGTCATATTACACTCAATATCTGTTTCATGTATGTTTTTATGATGTCGCTATATAGACGCTTACGAACATTCTGTGGTCAGAAAGAACCAACGCAAACACAACAATATGTCTCGTCACCTGATACTCCAGCTCTTTCTCTTACTTATTTCCTCTCATCTGTGTAAGTTTATGAAGTAAATTTATAAAGCTCTGGTAATCACACAAATGTTTAGCTCAAGCTGAATCCTTTTCATCTGGTGTGGACGCGTCTTTGCGCCACATCGGGCAAATTTGCGTCTAATGCCGTCTTTGTATCGACTGCAATCACGCCTGGAAACGCAGTGAGACATCAAATCATGGCAGCAATGTTCCTCATACGACTCATCTGAACACAAGCAAGGCAATCATGCAGATGAATAATCCCCCCCACACACACACACACACACACACACACACACACACTAGTGTGGATTATATCTGAACCTCTGCTATCGTTCATATCTTTCGCCACATTCTGTACTTGATTTAGTAAATTTTAACCTTATTGATGGATTTTTTTTGTATCGTCTCATAATTTTTATAAACTGATGTTTTTTCCCGCAGTATTTCATTTAATCAGAATATTCAGTCAATTTACATTTTACAAATCTTTCCTCCGCCTCCCTCATTAGCCCTGGACGCTCCCAAGGAGCTGGCTGTTGCAGAGGTGACGGAGACCACCATGATGCTGGAGTGGAAACGGCCCCTGGCCAAGCTGGACTCCTTCAGATTGGTTTACGTATCAGCTGACGGCCACAGGGCGGAGGACGTGCTGCCAGGCAGCTCCGAGTCTCACGTCCTGAGGGGCCTCACACCCGGCATGCTGTACACCATCAGCATCATCGCCGAGAGGGGCCGCAGAACCAGTGCGCCCACCACCATCTCAGCACCCACAGGTCAGCGCGGCAGAGAAAAACCTGATGTTCTCACTTTCCTCAAGTAGGAGCCACGCAGATAGTATTGGCTTTCCAGGAAAAAACAAGAAGTATTTACGATAAAGAAACAGTCCCTATGAGGAGGTTTTTACTAAATGTATAATATGGAAGACACAGCAGAGAGTATTTTCAGCCAAAAGGCTCTGATAAAGCTGCCTGTAACTGACAGCTTGCAAGGAGCTGGTGAACATAATGAAGCATTGAGCAGCTAAAGAGCCACGAGGCTAGAAGGAGAGTGTTATTGGACTTTTGTCAGGTTAACACGTTAGCCAAATCAACTTAACTTAATGAACTCGATAAAGGTGGTAACGTTTGGCCCTTGACAATATTAGAAGCTAGGCGGAGATATTTAGTGTCTGAGACTGAATGTAGCCCACTGTGAGCTTTGTAGCAGATAGCGCAGGGTTACAGAATAACCATAGGTTCATTCTTTTTGTCCTTCAGTACTGCAGCCAAGCCGAGGCAATGAATTGAATTCATTGTTAGCTTCTCAATGTAAGTCACTCTGTCTCTACCCCCTACCACCCCAAGGCTCATTTATAGCATGTGGGATTATTTTTTTTTTCCCCTGTTTTTTTAAACCAAAACAAGAAAAGACAAATGAGGTGATTGTGGCATATTTCTCACGCCACGGTCAGGCTGCTTCCAAGCCAAACATTTCACATTTGAGTCTTCCAGTTATGCAACGAGTGCCCATTAAATGCATGGCTCCGGGCAAAAATCGATATGGCATGAGGGAAAAGTTGGTGAGCTACAGAATAACTTTCTGTCTTTTGTTGCATTTTTTTTTGGATAGCACGCTGCCAAGAACAGAATACAGACTCCTGTGTGTGTGAGAGTGTGTGTGTGTGTGGGTTTGTGTGTGTGTGTGTGTGTGTGTGTGTGTGTGTGTGAGAGAGTGTGTGTGTGTGTGTGAGAGTGTGAGAGTGTGTGTGTGAGTGCTCACGTGCATGTCCACTCTTTATGTCCACTTGTTTGTCTGCTCATGTGTGACACGTATGATTGAGTGATTGAGCGACTGAGTGGCTAAAGACTGAGATTGAAACTGTGCGTGTGTGTGTGTGTGTGTGTGGGGGGGGGGGGTGGAGTGGGGGGTTGTATGGACATTTGTGCAGCCCGCACAATGTTCATTCATGTGATAATTGTTGGCGTGAGCCCCGCTCTGCCTGGTTTTGTGCTATTTGACCACGATGAACTGTGGCTCTGTCAGATAAAAGGCCACATGCTGTTAAAACATTGTCTCTGAAATCAGCAGCCCTCTAATCCTCAGCCGGGCCGATCTGCAGCCTTTATCGTCTCCAGACACGTAGCGCAAACACTGATCACACTCGTTTTACAGGAGGGATTGAAGCCGGGGGGGGGGGGGTTGTTGTGTACTTGTGCCTGACAATAACAGAAAGGTTTCCAAGAGTTTGTTTTCAAATGTGTTTCAGGAGAGCTGTTTAAGTGACCAGCTGAGAATCAATACCAAGCCAAAATGTGCTTCTCAACAATAGGATACAGAGTTGGAGGATGTAACGTAAACTGGGAAATCGGCTGACAAAATCATTTCATTTCATGGCTTGTGGGTCAGGGTTGCTCGGGGAACAATGACACCATGTGTGTCAGTTGTAGTCCTAACTTTCAGGGCTTATATTTGTACAAACGTGTTTGTCTGCTGCTGTACATTCACATTGATAAAAGGCCAGAGGAGTGTTAAAGTGGTATCAGGTGTGTAGAAAGTATTCTACTGTTGTGTGTTTGAGCACCAGTGTCGGTCAATTTAGCCATCTATCGCCGTCATTGTGGGAATTGTGTTGGGGTTTCTTGCTTCATGAGACAACAGTGCTGATACCAGAGTACATAAAGCATGTGAGAAGAAGACGTTTGTCCCGCATGCACTGCATGGTCTGCGCAGCAGTGTACGATTCTCGTGCTAAAGACAAATGCACTGCTGTAATATGATAAGAATGTGTATCAAATGGCAGATATCAGAATGAGAAGGCGATATCTGCGGAGAACATTTGATTTAGTCGTGACACACATCTCACCTGCATGTGAAGAAGACGTGAAGCTGGGCTTAAAGGGTCACTTCACTCAAAATAAAAATTCCCTTCGTACCCGCCACAGCTGTATGAAATGTTGTTTGTGGTGCTCACAGCGTGGAAAGATTTCATTTTCTTTCCAGAAACAGAAAAACATTTTACTCTTGATAATCTTAAGAACCTGTTGTTATCTGTTTTTTGGTTGAAACCATTTCTACGGAGGAGAGAGTTTGCAGGAACATTTTCGACAGCATGTTTCTGGACGGAGAGATTGATGAGTCAAATGTAATTTTTTAACGTTTGCACCACAAATGAAATTCTATTCACTTCCACTGTACTCGGGCAGAAGTCTCAGTTAAACCTGAGCTAATAAAACCCCGACAATCAACATGGCTAGATGCCTCTAGGTAAGTGGGAAAATAATTACAATTTTTTTTGTAATTTGGGTTACTTTAGCTTTAAAGTAAAGTAAATGAAAACGTATTTTCTCAAATGATAAAGGGATTTACTGTCTTAATACCATCTGGAAAGCTAGCGGAAAGGACATTTTATCTTGCTTTTAGCTAGCTTGCGTTAATGGTTTATACAACACTATAATATAGCTGTGAAGTCTTTATCAATATACAGCATTTGTAAGTAATTGTACATCTCATAGGAACACATATTTTATATAATTAAGGTTTTCCTATATAGTCATTCATTTTATGTTTCTACAGCAGCCTCCACTTATGGGAATTGACATTGCATATACACTTATAGCCGCCTACAACCAGCGTTCATTAAATGTGTATATGCTGCCTAAGAATGCTAAGTAGGGGGACTTAAAAGGAAGTATTATTTCCTGCAACTTCAGGAGAAAGGTTTGCTGCTATGAACAAAACGCTGACTCAAATCCGGCCCTCCCTGCAGGGCCAGGGACTCTCCAGACACATACAGTAAATGTATTTTCCTTGTCCATATGAGCTCTCATGAGCGATGATCAGCTGATTCCAGCATATTCCCCCCCCCCCAACCCTACAGACTGCTCTTGTCCACTCCACTCTGCCACACAGTGAAAAGAGGATAATGGAAGCCTTGATGTTTACCTGCGCCATCTATCTCCATCTGTTTCTAATCTACTCTCTGAATGCTTGCACACTCAATGGACTCCAATTACAGGCTGCTGCGCAGCTCTGCATGGCCTCCCCATAGGTTTGAAGTGGACGGCGTACTTCTGCCATACTGGCCGGGCTACGCTGCACCTTCAAATGTTAATGGCTCATTCACAGCCATTAATGCGCACAAGCTGCATCAGCATGTCTGCCTGCCGCTTTCTGTCTTTAAGTCTTCCCACTTACATGGTAATATGGAGGAGATGGCTATAGGCAGCCATCGATAATGAGGCTGTTTTCTCCTTCTGGCCTTTTGTAGTGGAAATAAGGGAATATTTCCACTACAGACTGAGTGAGGGCCTTTTTTTCTTTTCTTTTTTTCTCTTGAAGCAAAATGAAATGATTGAAATACAAATGAGAGGTCATCTTCAATGACGCCCCCTTTTTTCTTGCAGCTGATATTGCCATCCTCCGGTTTCATAATGTAGATTGTCCGTCAACAAACAAAGGTTCAAATAGAAACCCAACAATGTGTATGTGTGTGTGTGTTGTAAGGTTAGACCGATATATGGAGCCAGTTCTGGATAATTTTAAATCTGCTGTCTACTCCTAATCGGCCGATTTCCAGGATGGGCTATGAAACACCTGTAACGCTCTAACCTTTTGTCTTCATTTTGTCTGTCTGTCCCAGTCCTGTAACTCCATTGATGTGTTTATCATCACCCAGAGGAGGAGAAGCCTGTGGTGACCAATGTCACAGTCAGCGACGTATCGTGGGACAGCTTCCTCCTGTCCTGGTCTGCTGAGGACGGGGCGTTGGAGGGCTTTCTGATCGAGGTTACTGATGCAGAGACGGGCGCTGAGTGGCAAAACCACACGGTGCCTGCTGATGCTCGCAGCCTCGCCATCTCTGGCCTCTCCTCGAGCACCTGGTACAGGGCCAATCTGTACGGGTTGTACAGGGGGGCCCCCTTAGAGCCCGTCTTTGCAGACACCATCACAGGTATCAACGTTGTCAGCGCTGGGGCCTCGCTCTTTCCTCTGCTTCCT
Source organism: Bovichtus diacanthus (assembly GCA_943590825.1). Taxonomy (NCBI): domain Eukaryota; kingdom Metazoa; phylum Chordata; class Actinopteri; order Perciformes; family Bovichtidae; genus Bovichtus; species Bovichtus diacanthus. The sequence goes on from CALSBV010002302.1 coordinate 2,679,545, forward strand.
TCTTCTTCAGCTGCACACTATTAACCCGTGTGGACTTTCTGAGTAACGGTTACTTGCAGTTGTCAAAAATGGAGCTGAGTAAGCTGTGGTGCGGCTCACTTTCAGTGTTAAATTGACTCTGATGTTCGTCTTTGTTAGCGCTATCAATTTTCCCATGCCTAATAAGTCAAATCTGCCACTTTCATTCAACCCTGATCCAGCGAAATAATTGGAAGTAAAATAATGAACTGAGCCTGGCATTTTATTTTTGTGCTTTTGATCACAGAGCGCTTAGTTTGACAAACCTTTGTGACGTAAACGTATTAAGGCTGTATGCAGGGACGGAGGCTTGTTTTGTTCGTTTTCTGAGCTGAATTTTTACCTTCAGAGATGGAAGTACACTTCAAAAAGGTGTGTATAAAGGGTCAACACAATCGTCTTTTCCAGTCAACAGAGTAGTGCGCAATCCAAATCCCCAAACACCCCTCCCCCCAGCATGCACGTATCCCTGTCTTTGATGCAGGGGAACCATTGAAAGTATACTAGCCCAGCCGCAGATCAGCCAGCCTGTTGGTACGAGTCCAGCCTGAAACGGCACCTGGTCTGTTAGTGAACATGCACAAACACATCTGAAGGTCAGTGTGCTGTTTAACTGGTGTACAACAGGTGCGCTAGTTTCCCCAATCACTGTCATTACCCGGGATAAACATGCTGTGCTCTACACAGTGAAACCACCCTCACAAATACAGCAGAACCAGAACTAAAGAACACCCTTGTCGTCACCCTATAAAACTATGGGACTGGAATGTCTAAAATAACCAGTTTGGGGCTGGTTAATGTTAGTATATATTCCAACATTATCATTCAGCATTTCTCTGATGAGGATCAGTCAAGTGGAAGAAAGATGGGAGGATTGACATGGGACAAAAAAAAGCCTGAGGCGCTTTTGTCACTTTGTGTGAGGCCTCTGTTCTGTATGCATCCCCAGTCCGCTCTTCATTCTCATGCTGGGCTCCGGGGCTCTGCTGCTGGGGTGCCAGGGGCTTCTGGGGCCGCGCAGAATATGGCATGCGCTCAACACGGCCCATTGTCTGCATGCTAATCACTGGTGGAACCATCTTAACATTTTTCATTAGCATCACTTAATCCACTAAACATTCCACCTTGTGAATACGAGCGCTGCCTAATTTGATTATGTTATGCGCGGTGGTCATCGTCGGTCTGCTGCGTAAAGTCCTCCCCTGAAAAGGGAGTGAGGAAACTTTGAGTTTTATACAACACATGACTGATAGAAGCACAAAGAGATGTGGACAGCACCCAGAACAAGCTCGACTCCGTTGATTCATATCAGCACAAGCTGCTCTCGTAAAGTTATCAGGCAAGGCTGGAAGCAGCTCCGGGCTTCTGCTTTTCAGCAGGTTAGCTGGCGCCGGCGTGGACCTCCTCCAATAACAGGCTCTTTTTGTAAGCGGGGATTGTGTTCCCTCAGGTCTTGGGGGTGTGGAAGGATATGGGTAGAGGGGTGGAAGGGGTGGGAGGGTGAAATCAGTAGCGAGCTAGCACATGTTAGCTGATGGATGTGGCCCTCCCTCTCCTCCACTGACCAGCTAAAGCTAATGAAGAGTGACAGCTCCCTGGGATTTGTCTGCTCCGCTTCTCATTTCCACCGCTTCTCCTCACAACAAATGCCTCATGCGTTTTCCCTCACAATAAAAAGGGGTTTCAGGATAGTTCAGGGACCCCTGAGACCCTCACACTTGGTGTAGTGTTTTAATGAGCAGTGGCGCTGGGCTTTATTGAGGCTTTCCTGAGCCCACTTATGTCTGCTTCTATCCCTGCCTGGTCCATGCATCCATCTGTGCTGCTACCGGAAGTTTCTCCAGCTAATTAGCGTTTGGCTTTTTCTCCAGCTGCTGTCTCTCAGCCTCTCTTCCTATCACTGCCATTATTAGTGCTGCTAGTGACTGCTTAACTACCGCTTCTACAGCATGTAGGCTGCTGTATTCTAAGAGAAGCCGCAGTAGTTTGGCAAAGCCTCTTTACGTTGAAGTCGCTTTGGAATTATGAGTTGGGTCAGACCATGGCTGTTACTTTAAAAATGTGTGGCAGAAGTGAAATAAGTTCAGCCGTCTTAGCAGTGCGGACCTTTGCGTGATAAGAACCAGGACCAAGCTGTCGAGGCTGTTATGCTGTGTTGCACTTACCTCCTCTGTTCGAGTATGAAGAGAAAAAGCAATGGTCTGCAGACAGGAGTCGATGGTACGAACACACCTTTAAATAAACTGTGTAAACTTATTGTTCTGTTAGCGACTAAGCTAACAGATAGGGTTAGTTAGCGAGTTAGTGAACAGTACGTTAGCATCTTGTAAGTTGGAGAGCTGTATTTCACATTTTTAATAACTTAAAAATGCCAGGGAGGAGTTTGAGTTTTGAATTAAAAGTGGACCGAGGTCAGATGATTGTTCTACTCAAATATCCAGAAAATGAATTCCACTCACAATCTGAACTGCATCAGTTTTTCTTCTTACTAACCCAGTGGCTTTGCTAGATCAGTGAACTAACAACCTTCCCATTTCTCCCTTCTGTTTTTCACCAGATTGCGGTAAAACTCAGGTTCTTTATTTGTTGACTGATGCTGAGCTTCCATATAACCAATGCTGGCACTAACACATAGACTGCTACACTCTCTTTCGCTGCCATGTCAAAGCACTCCTAAGTTCCACAGAGGAGAAAACTGACTTTCCCCTGTCACTCAGAGGCGGAGTCAGAGGTGCAGGCTCTCCTAGTGTCCGACATCAGCCCTGAGAGCTTTAGGCTGGCCTGGATGGCTGAAGAGGACGCCTTCGACACCTTTGTCATAATGGTGAGCCCGGCTGAGCCAGGCCAACCCAGAGAGCTGGTGCTGGGGGGCGAGGAGCGGAGCACAGCCATCACAGATCTCACCGAGGACACCGAGTACAAAATCCAAATCTTTGGGCTCATTTTGGGAAGGCGCTCCAAGTCAGTAATGGAGGGGGTGAGAACAGGTACACGGTGAAAGGGTGGAAAGGAGAAATCAGAGCTGAAACTCTGCACTGGTCTTGTCAGCGTGGTCAATGTGTAATGACGTCATATCTCTTATGGTAACAGCATGAATACATCAATACGTGTGTTGTAACATTTTGCCTTTCTGTCTACTAACCTGGTAACAAAAGCATCCAAGGCACTCAACACTGCAATTTGACCAAATAAAAAAAAAGGTTATCTTTAGAAATGAATCCGTTTCAATTCTGACCATTGTGTCAGAGGCTTTGTGTTCAGTGTCGTCCTGAGTGGCTCCAGCAGACAGCAGCAGGGGACCAGCGTTCACAGTCAGGGCCCCGGCCTGCTGCTGGATCGCAATCTGACCAATATGTGTGTTTACTGATATCGACCTTCTCTTAGAAATGACTGATACTGCCTGATATGATGGATATGAAGCAGCTATATTGATCATGCAATATTATTGTAGAATTACCCCAGTTTTAATGGAGAAATTAGTATCCCATGATGGTCTGAATGCTGGTTGCCCATCCTATAATAAGTATAATTCTGGGCTAACAAAATGGTTTGCACATATCAGCATAGCAGCTTCAACCCAACACGAGAGAAAAGGCCTTGAAAAGTCATATCAGTGGACATTTACTCCTTTCATTGTGTCGTCTCTGTCCAGTCGTCCTCCCAAATGTTGTCTTTCTGCCCGCCCCCCATGTGTCAGAGTTGCTCTTTGTAAGTGAGTCTGTGTGTGCGTGTGTATTGGGGGGGGGCAGTTGTCTGCGTCACATAGAACGGGTGTCTGTGGCTGGGTCCCCTGTCCTCCCTGGGGGAAGGCTTTACTCTTGGGTTGCGTGGCGCATGTTTCACTTTTGTGTTGCCATGAAATGGGGGCAAGTTAATCTCCTCAGGTCTGTCACGCGAGATACTGTGGCTCTCTGTTGGCCAGGAAGGGTCTCTGTCTCTGTGAGCCGGGCCTCCCCAGGCCTTCTGTCTGTTCAACTGCTCTCTCTCTCTCTCTCTCTCTCTCTCTCTCTCACGCGCTCTCTTTCTCTCTCTCTCTTTCGCTTTATTCTCAAACAAGTGCTTTTCAATAACATGTCAATGTCATGTTTGTCTTCTCCTGTCTGCTGTTAATTCTGAAGAAAATACCCACGCTATGTACACATTTATTGATTGAAGTGACACGCATGTTCACTAAACCTAAATTGCGTGTGTTTGTCCCTCCCTGCTGTATATGTCAGACCTGGGCTCACCGAAGGGCATCCGCTTCTCTGATGTCACCGACACGTCGGCCACCGTGCACTGGGTGGTCCCACGAGCTCGGGTGGACAGCTACAGGGTCACTTATGTACCTGCTCATGGAGGTCAGTAAGAGTCCGTCGCTACTGAAACCACCCACTGCAGCTCGGTCACTTGATGAAACGATGATCTAAACTGTAAAAAGTGAGCATTTACAACATAAAAATTTAGCCCCAAACCAGCCCGGAACACTAACAATTCTACACCCTCTTCCGATAAAGTGATTTTGAAATCAGCAAATGAAGGACTTTATAGCCAGGACGGAGGTTCTCAGTTTACTCCTCCATCCTCTGCAGGATGAACTTTTTTCTCCAACGATAGACTACTTCTGCCCCCTGCTGACTACTTATAGGCACTTCTACTGAAGGAGGGAGTGGGAGGTCAGGAGTGGGTGGAAATGATCTTCAGAAAATCCTCACAAAAAAAAAAAAAAACACAATGAAATATGATCATCTCTTTTCAGTTTGAAGAAGAAACAAACACATGCGCATGAGATTATCGCCAAGTAATGTCCCTCCTGTGCATGCCCCTTCAGATCCTCATACGTGTGTTCATTGTTCTTCATTGTAATGTAGATGTAGGTTCTATTAACCCATTAATGTCAACTTCCCTTATAAGTTGCCAGGCAACAGAGAAAGATATGACACAAAACAAGTGTAGAATATGTTTTTTCACCTTTTAAATATCAATTTATATCCATGCAGACCACACTTTCTGAAGATACTGGAGTCATCGTAGCAAAAGTACATTTGTAGTTCCACAACATGTTTTTTATACAAGTAATCACTTAAGCTACTTAATTTATCAAGGTCGTTCTGTGATATCTCACTTTGTCATCAGTCATCAACAACCATTCTACGTTTGAGATGCCTGAACCAACGTGATGACGACCAACATGCTGTACCTGCTCCCAGAACCCTAACTGGCCTTAAAATGGCTGTAAAATAACAATATAGAGACACAACTGCTGAAAGGACCCAATGTCGTAGGCTCACTCGCATGCATACACAATGTGTATGGGTAACACACAAAGGTGGCAACACAACCATTAAAGGGAAAATCCATTATAACGTTTACATTCTATTTTATCTCAGCTGAATGACACAATATAAATATTCGGCTGTAAAACTTTTTAGGAAAAAGAGATTTAGCCTCCTCTGTATGTGAGTGTAAAAAGGTTGCACTGTGAAATATGAAAGTTGAGCCAGGCTTCTGACGTCTGAGCTTTATTCAGCAGGATGATTTGTTGTTTGGACTTCCAGGTAATGCTAAGACGCTGACAGTGGATGGCTCTGAGTCTCACACTGTGCTGCCCAACCTGACCCCCGGGGTCACCTATGAGGTCACCGTGGTCGCTGTCAAGGGTCAGAGGGAGAGTGAGCCTGGATCCGACAGCGTCACCACAGGTAGGACTTTTATAAAGATATATTATAGAATATATATTTGCCTGAATTTGTCAGTTTTGTGATACTGTAATAATTTGCTTGTATATGTTTGATTTGTTTGATTTACAACAACCATGTGTTACAGCTCTGGATAAACCCCGCGGTCTGACTGCAGTCAACATCACAGACACTGAGGCTCTGCTGCTCTGGCAGCCTGCCATCGCTACAGTAGACGGCTACGTCATCACCTACAGCGCAGACTCGGGTATCTAATATATACACATGCGTGCACACACAATGTGACACAGACAAGACATGTATGAATAA
>CALSBV010002302.1:2712628-2725441 GCA_943590825.1 Bovichtus diacanthus
TATATATATATATATTATATATAATATGTGTATATATATATATATTATATATAATATGTGTATATATATATATATATTATATATAATATGTGTATATATATATATATATAATATGTATATTATATATATATATATTATATATATATATATATATATAGAGGAAGGAGGGATGAAGGATGGAGACAGCTAGACGACGGGCTGCACTGTAAGCGTTTCTGTTTAGTCCCAAGCCCGATGAACAAAAGCAGCATGAGAAGGCGGGGTTGATTCCCCCGGCTTGATTGACAAAACCCTGCCAATTGTGTCAGCGTGTCAGCGTGTGCTTTCCACCGCCGTCATTGTAAAGGCCAGAGAGGCTGTTGTCCCGGTGAAAACAAACTCTGACCTTCAGTGTGGGCACAGCAGGCCTCTGTGACTGAAATGAGATCAGGACTACCCTCCCTTCTTTTATGAGGAATAGAGACGCTGCAGTGTCGTGGGGACTCCCTTCAATGTCCCCAACTTTTTGGAATTCTTCATGTCACAAATGCATGCAGGCCAAATTCTTCCCTGTGGGCATCTGTTTCATATTTCCAATTTGAATCTAAGGTGACGATCTGTGTTGGCATATTGCACTTTGTTTCAATTCATATTTTAGTATCTTTGCTCACTTCAACTTTCTGCGTGCCATACTATGTATTATATATTACCTTGTTATGTGTAAGCTCTGTGGACCCTCTGGACCGCGTCGGTGTTCACTGACCGCCTTGTTATCCGTCAGTCCTGCCTCCATTTTAAACCTCCCATTATTCACCTTCGTCTTTGTTGCACTCTGTAAAGTGGAGGCACTTTCCCCCAGCTAATAAGTATGGGAGTGAAATTAGACCTTTTACTGAGCCTCTCTTTCATCCAGGGCCCCTTTCATAGTGGTAGATACATAAATTGCCCTTTCGCTTGTCTTTTGTGTTTGCGTGATCAGTTTAGCAGCAGCGTGCAAGGACACTATTGTTTGGCTGATATGCAAACCATAAATGCAGATGCAGCATATACATTTGAATATAGTGTGTTCTTATGTTGAATAGCCTGTACTTTTAGGGTTTATCAGCTTCAGGAACTTAAACTCTGAAGGTAGTCCCGTTAATGCACAATGTTCTGGGCCAGTTAGCCCTTCATCAGATTGAATGTGAAGCATTTTTTTTACTCGGTGTTGCACACGTCCACCCAGTTTAAAGGTGCTTTGAGCTTCCTGCTCCAGAGAAATGGAGGGCAGCATTTCACCTCATCCATCCATCCAGAGCAGGTGAAAATAACACTGCTCTCTTGTAATCTATACATGCGGTGGCATTTAGTTTACGTTGGGACTGTTTCACCGTGCGGCTTCAGGTAGTGGCGGCGGCGGCTCGGATTCAGCCGGTTATGACCTCAGCACCAGGAGTCAGAAATACCTGGGGAGCGCTGGGTCTAACCCCTATAACTGCAGAGACAGAAAGTCCCCTCAGAAAGAAATGTTACCGGAAAGATTTGCCTCCAAACACTTTCTCCTCTCTCCATTGTGTGCAAATGGTTAATATACCAGCGTTCAATATATGAGCAAAATACCCAGCTCCAGCAGCCACCTAGACTGAAACAATGTCCGGATGCATCTTCTTACAAGACGTGCCGCCTCGAGAACGTAACCTCTTTGCAGCTTCAACGTAACCTGTGTCTATGTGTCTCTCATTTTCCCAGCGGACATCTCCAGGATGTGTGAAGTGGACGTGTCCCCGGAGCCCACCAGTCCCACCCTGTACGGTGAGTCTTCGGACAAGTACTGCAATGTGGACCGCTGGCAGAAGCTGCGCACTGCCGTCCGCAAACTGGAGTTCTGGGAAAACTTCACTGCCGAGCTGATCGGGAGTGGCTTCTTCTCCAAAGTCTATAAGGTATCCCCTCTGTCCTCGTCTCATGTTGCCTTGTTGCTGGCCTACGCGTGAGCCGCCATCAACGCTTGCTTTGTTCCAGACACACTAATTGGGACATTCTTGACATTCCGTGATTGGCCCACCAGCTTTGGAGACCGTGGGGGCGCAGTACTCATCCTCAGCTAAGACCTTACATAACTCCTAATGTGGCACCAGTGCTGGAGTGGAGCTACAGGGAGAGCTCTTTTTATTTATTTTTTTAATACATTTAGGCTTTGTCCCTGATGAAATGAGCTAGAAAGAGGCCAAGTCTTGGACTCAAATCGATCAAATTGAATCAACAGAGAAAACGCTTTCGTCCTATGTACACTTTCAGCTTCTTCTGCAGTCATATTGTCTCCTCTGTAAAGCCACTAGCCTCCCCGTCACCACCGTCTCTGCTACTAACAGACGTCATGTCCTTCAGGTGATGCACAGCACCAGTCGGAAGGTGATGGTGGTGAAGATCTACAAAAACGACGTGGACCAGGACAGCATCGTACGAGAGATCAGCCTGCTGCAGAAACTCTCCCACCCCAACATCGTCAGGTAGCGGTCCACTTCCCGAAGCCTGCGCATCGCTCCAATGTGTATTGAAGCAGCAGACACTGCTGGAGGATTTCCCTCAACACCTTCAGCCTCCACAGGCTCTACACCTTCCCACACATCACACTCTCACTCTTTCTGCCTCTCCACATTCTGTAGTTTCGTAGCACTATTTATAACCACAATTACAGAGTATGATGGCAGAACCTTTAATGACTTACTTGTACTACACTAAATTGTTATAATATGGTTCATACTGTTCTGGTAATCATTACCAAATACACGTATTTCTGAAAGTCAGACAGCCCCCTAAATGTATTCCAATGAGGATAAATATTTAAAAGATGTAATTCTGCTTTATGGCCATTTATAAATCCCTATAAGGGACCTACCAGTGTTTGATTCCTCAAATCACATATACTTTGTAGTGCGGATTTATACTTTCAGGTGTATTGTTTCCACCTCACCAGGCAGCCTTTCCTCAGCGTACTGTATAGGATGATAATAATCTATCGGCAGGCTCCTAATCGTGTCGCAGTGAAGTGAACATTAGGACCGTATGGATGCAAGGCGATGAAGTTTTGCGGAGCGATTTGAAGTCCTCACTGCTGCAAGTTTCAAGAGCCGTTAGATTTCCATGCCACATGGAAATGGTTAGAAACCAAAGTCTGTCAGAAGTGTTAGGGAACAGCAGCAGCATAAAGTATACACGTTAGTTCAGGAGTTAAAAAAAGAACACTGATATGGCTCTTTAAGTTGTTGTACATATAGTCACATGGCCTTTTAAATATGTAAAGCTACTCCAATAATATCATTAAAGGAGCATTTTATTGATTAATTTGCCTTCCTGTAAACACAACATTACTATCGCCGAATGACATAACTGTGATGTATTACAACATCCAGCAGACATTTAGATTTATGTCCACCTGGTGAATTTAAGTCCAATATTCTCTTTTAGCTCTTTTTGGGTCTCCGTGATTCCCAAATGTTTCACCAGCTGGTTATTAATTTTTGCTTTTTTTTAAAATGTGTAAAAAAAAAAAACCTGAAACTAATGGAATGTGGTTCCAATAAATTGCATGTCGTGTGCATCTCGGTCACAGCAGAACATAGATTTCTGGCGCCTGTGAAGTGCACATGTCGCTCACTGTATTCCGTTTTGGTAGTTTAGGCGCAGGACTGAAGCCCAGCTGCAGATGTAACCTTGGTGCTGTTTAAATCTGGCCCCGTCATCTACAGCAGTTACATAAGGTGTGAAGCCAGGCCGACGTAATGTGTGCCCAAGCAATCTTAATGTAGCCATTTAGCAAGGTCAGCGTGCTGAGGTTATCAGAGTGCAGCTTATCTGCAGGTCTGTGGGGGTGTGCCTGGAACACAGCAGGAGCCAGCGCAATAATGTTGCTAAGGTCTTTTAAATATGGTCCGGCGTCAACCCCTTCTGGAATAAATGGGTTATAAATGTTATGTTATGTTATGTCTGGGGTTATAAAACTGCGAACATTTAAAATTCTTAAAACTACTATAATATGCTAATTTTGCTTGTTGTATCTAAATACAAAACAAAACCAAAGCCACATTTCAAAGATAAAGTAAATCCCATTAGCTTAAGGGACACATCTGGTAATATTCTATATCTTCTTATTGTCAACAAATGCCATGAAAAGACCAAAAACCAACAATGATTGTATCATCTGTGTATCCTGATGTTCTTCCTCTGTTGTTGTTAGAAAATACACCAAATGTTCCTTTATTACCACAATCACGCACACTGCACTTTATTTTCACTCGACACACTCCACACACACCGTCCTGCTGACACAAATACTGGCCAGAGCACCGCACGTGGATTAATCCACTGCAGAAAATAGTCCCCACCAAATGCACTATTTCCTCCTATTTATGTAATGTTGTTGAAATCCATAATTATGTTGTTTGTTAAGAGTTTGCTGTATATGTTTTCTGGGCATTATATCTATTTTTTTCCTTGTCAGCTTTTTCTTTTGATGCTTTTTACATGTCCGAAATAAAATCGTATCTAAAAAAAACAAAGAAAAAAAAACATTTTTGATAAAACTACAGGGATGTTTTAGGAAATGAGTGAGCCCAGTTTTTAAAGATGTCTGCCTTCAGTAGAGATGAATGGCCTTGAGGCAGAGAAGTCAGACAGTATGAACCGGCTTGTTGACAATATGAAACCTATCATTAACGTTTAATCATAAACCCTTTTATTGAATGCTCTTATCAACTTTCCTTGAGAACTACACTAACATGCTGTCCTCCTATTCTAGATATCTGGGAATCTGTGTCAAAGAAGACAAACTTTATCCAATCTTAGAGGTGAGTCCTATACCTTTTTTTTTTTTTTTTGTTGCACCATGTGAGTCATTGCTGCTGTGCTTGGCTGCAGGCTGTGGAAAAACACAACAGAGTGGCCTGATATGAGATGATAGTGATAATGAAGTGATTATTGTGTAACCCGACCTGGGTTTATTGCTTCAGGGTAATGTCACACTGTGTATGAGAGGAAATGATACGCAGTCTTCATATTCATATTTGTGTATCAGATGCTTTGTTACAATTTGACTGCTCAGTTCGTATGACTCGTGCTCACGTTTGTTTTTGACACCCTGGCTGTTTCAGTACATTAACGGTGGCTGTCTGGAGGAGCTTCTGGTCGGGAAAGATGTCCCTCTGTGCTGGAGAGAGAAGGTGGACCTGGCCTGTGATGTAAGCAGAGGAATGATCTACCTGCACTACAAGAACATCTACCACCGAGACCTCAACTCCAAGGTAAGAGCCTCCGTCTCTGTCTGCCCACCTCCCAGTGTCCCCGCAGGCATCACTGCTACCAGCACAGAGACCTGACCTGTGGAGCTTCTGAAGAATCTTCACCATCAGAGCCTGAAACCTTTACTGCTCTGTGACCCATAGAGCCCCCTAGTGGCCCAGAGGTTAAGGGGCTGACGATGAAGCTTTAGTTGCATGTCATTCCCATCTCTTTGTCACCCTATTTCCTATCTAATAAAGGCATACAAAATAAAAATCATATAAATCAATTTGTTAGTGCCTCTTAAGGCAGATGCATCGCATAATGCCTAAACAAAGAAACTACTGCCAAAAAATACATTAATTAATAATTTAAAAAAACATTAATAACACAGTACGGATACACATTAAATAAATAATACACGCTAAATTATAATTCAATTTGGAAAAACATCTATGTGTAGTAAAAACAATAGGAAAACATCAACACAATTACAATTAGTTATCACTTTAAAAATAAATGAAACATGAAGTTACATAATATTTTATTTATCCATTATATAAATTAGTATTTATTTTACCTATACATATGCATATGAGAATAATCATGTGCAATTATGTATATGTGCAAAATAAGGCCTGGAACAATGTGATGGTTAAAGGTTAAATGAAAAGATGTGCCAGAATTTAAACTTAACACATTAAAACAATGAACTAACTTCATCAGCAGAGTGTGAAGAGGTCACAGTGGTGACGTCGTGTCAAACACGTCTGTGTGTTGCAGAGATATCTACTGAAGTTAGCATGCTAACAGCTAGCTGCTCCGTCCAGCCTGTAATACCACTTGTTCCTCTAGAGGTGATAGTGAGTCAGTGTAGCTGCAGTCTCAGTACAGAGAGAAGAAGTGCAGCTGCCTGACTCAGACAGACTCAGGGTCAACATCACATCATGATCGCTGCACGTTCTGATACTTTGTTTTGATTAAATCCAAAGTGGCAGAAACACTTGAGTCAGCTTCGGTTGGGGCAGAAGACTGCAAGTTTTAAAAATGAAAAATAATCTTGGCGTGTGGCTCCAGGCTACATGAACTGCTACTAGCATAACACAATGTCCAACCAAACCGTTGACGGTGGAGTTGCATTTTGAGTAATGTAGACACCAGATGTGGACGCTGAGGGAAATTGGGACCGGACTATTTGGACTAAAACTGCTGCTTACTCTTGGTCCGATCAACATTATAGGAGTTTAATGCTAAATCAGTGGAGTACTCCTAAAAGCTCTATAAATGTGTTTTAGGTAAATGTAGAAGACATTGAAGGGCACAGGAAATTATTGATACTGGAGATCCTGCACCTCCTCCCTAATAAAAAGCTCTGCACAGGTGCAAATTGTGCAGTGCCCGTTCAGGATGTGCTCTCGCTGCTGCCGCTTGGGTTTCAAAGTGAGTCCATGCACGCGTTTACGGTAGCAACGCTACAGAGTGCAAACGCTGCCATGACAATTTTATGGCCTCAATAAACCCAAAGCCTAATGGAAGTAGATCAGTCCAAGGGCTGGCCAGATAATCGAAACTCAGATACACACACACATCTGTCATTATATAATCATGACGAATGATGGCTGAATTCCATTTAGCTGCTTCAGTCAACCCTGGAATAGAGTGAAGCCAGCGTTAATGTTATCGGCAGCGCCTGAGCTTTTCCCACTATCCCAAGTGGAAATGTCGAGGCCTATTCTTTATTAACGCGAGGTCTCACCAAACAAGTGGCTGACTGAGCAGTAAACGTTAAGACATTGTGTATTCTACCTTTCTGTAAAGGAAGTTATCCCAAAGCAGGAGCGACCTTATTGGCCCGTTGATGAAGAATTATTAGGATTTGAACAGCCTGATGGCGTAACTGGAAGACCGTGTGTGTCTCTTTCGCTACCAAATGCTTTTTACGACCTTCTCAGCCACAGCCGCCCAGATGAGTGCCACAGTAAAAGAAGGGAAAGGCGAAGAAATTAACATTTTACCTGGCACAGTGTGCATGAGTGTGTTTAAAAATAAATGCAATGAATGATTGCGTGCGTGCGTGCATGTGTGTGTTGCCAGGTTTCACAGAAGAAACGGTCAGTAATGCAGACAGCCAAGGCAACATGACCGCTGCCGTATTGTCATGCTAATAGATAGTTGCTAACTGAAAGCTGTAGCTACACACAGAACTCTGTGAGAGAGTGGGGACATCTCACCGTGCACGTCACACTGAGGCTACTCATTTGGCTCTGTTTCAATTCACTTTATTGACACAGAGGCCATAGTGAATGTACGTCACGCTCTGGCTACAGAAACTGGATTGATCTATCGATAATGTTGGTCCAGGCCAGGGTTGGCCCACTGAGAGTGAAGCAGAACAGTAGAGGTGTGGGTCGGACAGATAAACAATGAGACAAAACTCTATAAAGCTCCGTAAAGATAAGGCTGATCCTTCTCTGGAGGTTCATCACTACGAGTGATCCTTTCACATTGTTTCACACTAGTGATGTCACTATACCAGAAATTGACTCCTTTTATTACGTTTGACTCCTTTTATTACGTTTGACTCCTTTTATTACGTTCGGTAATGCCTCTCCAATACCGATTTTATATTGCCGTGAAAACATGTCCTTCAAACAACTGTAAACTTGAATAAGTTTCTCACCAAAGGCTTAATTTTACAAGATTTAATTGAACCCACCACATTATATCAATATATGAATGGAGCCTGAACGCACCTTACTGCAAGTCAATAGCACCTCCGATACCGGCTAATGCTAACTAGCTCTCCTCCATGGGTTTGTGCTGTTTACAGGAGCGGTCCCCAACGTTTTTGTACCGCAGACTGGTTTCATGCAAGACCATTTTTCTATGGACTGGGGGGGGGGTCAGGCATAACAAAACACGCAATAAAGTGCAAAACATATCATTTAATTATTACATATATAATGTAAATGTAATTATTCCATTTTATATTATGCCCTTTATTTATATTATTATTACATTGTAATATATATAATATAATACATAAAAATGTGTACAATAAATATTACCAACACACAAAAAAGTCAAACTTTTTATTCTTTCTGTGCGGCCCGGTACCAAATGATCCACGGCCCGGTGCTGGTCCACGGCCCGGTGGTTGGGGACCCCTGGTTTACAGTGTAGCATTATCAGGAAAAACAGCAAAACACAGCAAACAGCTGTTTGGGAGAGCAGGAACAGAAGAGGGCGCAGACGTGTGTGCTTTAAGAACCAATAAGAAGAATCGGAATTTAACAATTCTTATTTCCTTTCGGATTTTAATGGGGCGACGGGACGCCGTTAGTCTCGAGCTCCCCGGCACCTATGGTACTTATTATACCCACGGTACTTATTAAAGCTATGGTACTTTTTGGTACTGTTGAAAAATGAGTACCGTAGTAGTAATGGTATTGGAGTATCCACTGTTTCACATTGTCTGACATTGATACATTGACGCTCATGCTAATATATATGTTATTATTATTTTTTGGAGACACCAGGAAGCTTTATTGACATCCCCCTGGATCCATCTTTTTTATATACAATTGCATCATGTTTTCTGTCGCATAGATTGTCTATGCTGTATTTTTAACTATGTTGTTTGTTCTGTACACACGTAACCTATTGCACGTCTGTGCGTCCTGGGAGAGGGATCCCTCCTCAGTCTCTCCCTGAGATTTCTTCCATATTTCCCCTTTAATTGTGGGGTTTCTTTAGGGAATTTTTCCTTGTGTGATGCGAGGGTCTGAGGACAGAGGCGGTCGTATCCTGTACAGTCTGTAAACCCCACTGGGACAAATATATAATTTGTGATATTGGGCTGTATAAATAAACTTAATTTGACATTGTCTGACATTGTCTCACACTGTTTCACATTGTTTCACATTGCCTCACATTACTTTTTTCTTCACAATCCCATGGTTTCCATCCGCAGCAGGCAGCTTTTTGATAAAGTCCCTGTACACTACCTGTACAGTGGTTAGCTGGTGAACAAAGTGACACAACTAGCAGTTCACAAGTTGGTGAAGACTAAAACGGAGCTAAAATACGCTGAAATTAATCAATAATAATTTTAATAATATTTTACACCAACATAAAACGTTCTTAATCCAACAATGGACACAAACCCACCTACATGAATGTAATTATTTTAAAGACCATAGCAGATTTATCCCAGGCAGCCTACACGTTGGCAGAACTCAGACCTTTTTATAAAGAGAGTTGAACTGGGATTAAGTCATCCAGCTAAGTGTCTGGACATGTGAAGCTCCTGACGCCAACATGCACAGACGTCCAAAAGGCAAATTACATCCCAAAACCCCCAGAACCAAGGCAGCCATTGTGGATATGCCTCAGTAACTCTGCAAGTGGACTTGAATCAGACTACTGGAAAAGTTGAGGCCCTTTTTTTAATTACCGCTTTTCTATCCGTATCTGCTAATGCTTTCCATTTTTGTTCCCCAAACTTTGCTTTGCCTTGGCAGAGATTGCCAGGGCTAAATTTAGAGTTGAAGTGTGGGACTGAAGTTTTTCCCCAGGAGAGCCTCGTAATGACAGGCTACTGGATCGAAAAGATTTCTGGTGCAATGGGAGCCAGATGCTGTGACATCACTGACCCCCCCCCCCCACACACACACACACACACACACACACACACACATATGCACTCATACACACACTGTTGTTATGCAGAGGGACCAAAGAGCAGCTGGATGGTCACTTTCCAGCGAACACATGCTTACTCAATGAATGATCAAGACTTTTAAAACTATGACAACGTGGAACAAAAGGAACTGCTGATGCTGCCTGCTTTTCCAGACCTTACACTGCCCCCTGTTGGCAAAACATAACACTGCAGTTGTATTAACCTGTGTTGCTGCTGTGTTGTGTTCTTCCAGAACTGTCTGATCCGGGTGACGTCTCGGGGTCGGGAGGCCCTGGTGACTGACTTCGGCCTGGCCAGGGAAGTGGTGGAGCTGCCAGTAAAAGATCCCGGCAGGAAGCTGTCCCTGGTGGGCTCAGCCTTCTGGATGGCCCCTGAGATGCTCCGAGGAGAGCCATACGACCGCAAGGTAAGTCGGGTTTGTACTGCACACTGCTTCAGCTGGATGCACATTTCTGTTGTATTCACGTCACTTGTTTGCAAACTTTGTGACGTTTCATATGTTTAACAAGCGATGGACAGACATTGGGTTGAATGTACGTTCAGATAACACGCAATTACAACATAGTAAACAAGTCTCAACATACTGTATATATAAAACTATTGGGGCTGCAATCAATGACTATTTTCATTATCGATTAAACTAAATATCGATAATCTTCTCAATGAATCTATTTGTTTGGTTTATTAGATAGATTAAAAATAGTGAAGAATGCTTTACAATTTCCTTATTACCAAGATAGTCTCTGAGCTCTGAAGAGTCCAAACCCCCCAATTATCCATTTACTGTCACATAAGACAACAAAAAAGAAGCTGGACCTTCGTAATGTCTTTTGGAGTTTTTGCTTTAAAAAAAGTTTGAAGGATTCTAAAAAATAATAATAAATAATTTTCTGTCATATTCTTTCATCTCTAAAAAAAAGTGTTACATGTTTTATTCGGTATATCATTCTTAAAAGTATGTTTTTTTGGGCGCCTTGTTGCTGCGTGTTGCCGAAACAACCAATAGGTTTGGGATTTGTTTGGATTGCAACATATCTTACTTGTTCCAGGTGGATGTTTTCTCCTTCGGCATTGTGCTCTGTGAAATCCTGGCCAGGATCCCTGCCGACCCAGAGATCCTACCCAGAACACAGGTAGGATCCGAAACCCGTCATCGCACACACACCATGTCCCACACCTCGGGGGTGTCCCACACCTTACATATATTTGTTTAATTAAAATCTATATTTAGTGAGGAGGTGATCACTGTTCAAGTTGTCCAGGTGAGGCCTTAAAGTTAATCTTTGTCATTATGGGAAAAATGTCGAAATTAATTTCGGTTTCTTGCCGAGAGTCCACTCTCATATCTGTGCATTAAAAATTAAGCTACAGCCAGGAGGCAGTTAGCCAAGCTTATCTAGCTTAAAAACTTAAAAACGTCCTCCAAAGTTCAAAAATACACTTAACAACAACTCTTATATATCTTGTTGGTTTTGTTAGTTAACTACAATAAATGGAAACAAAATGATAATTTGTGCTTTCGGGGGGAGTTGATTTCGAGAAGTGTCCGGTTGTTGTCCTTCAAGAAGTAATCGCAGCACTCGACAACCACAATTAGCCCTTTTTACATTCCTTTTCGTGTACAGTTTACCATCAGTATTCTACGTGTTAATAAGCTTTAGAGAGAGGCAGGCTAGCTGTTTTCAGACTTTATGCTAAGCTAGGCTAATGTCTCAAATGGCTCTTTATGGTGTTATTTATTTTGTTGCACTGTGTATTCTTGTTTGTTGTGTACCGTGAATGTAATGCCTACATTGTCTTTTGTCTGTATGAGTTGATTTGGTGGCAAACGCGTTTTCTAATCCAACACGCGCTCATGCTGCAGTGACTGTCGATGTGCGTGTGTTTCAGGACTATGGACTAGATGTGAGCGCATTCAAGGAGCTGGTGACTGACTGTCCTCAGCATCTCCTGGAGTTGACAGCCAGCTGCTGTATGGTATGTAGATGGAAGAGCTTACATATCCAAATACAATGGTAATACACTAAAAAAACAAGGTTAATGCATTAAGCTAATTGAAAAAAAAAATGCAGTGTTAATCAAAAGCTATAAGGCTGATATTAATGTTGGAAGACAAGTGAAGAGAACTGCTAGATATGATGTAATACTGTATTAGCAGGTAGTTTAATACGTGTGTTATCTTGCTATCAGATCCTACACTAACTCACACAGGCTCTGCCCTGAGGTAATGGGATATTACAGCTTTTTAGCCGCCGCACCACAGCTGGCCGCTAGTACCCTAACGCAGTTTTATGGGGAGTGAGGACGCAATTTCTGCAATTCTGCAGCGTTCCTCCTCCATTCACGGGTGGAGAGGAGGTGAATCTATCCTCCCAGGAGGAAATGGATAACCTCTCAGCAGAGAGCCAGGCCCTGGAAGGGTTTTATTCCGCATACTTCTGGAGACGGGAGATGTCAGACCCATTCTGGATCCCCGCATAGACGTTATGTATGCTTCACCATCATCACCCTCAAGCAGCCTTACTTTCATGTTGAGGTATAGCTCCGAAACACAGGAAATTCCTGAACATTGCTTTCCAGGGGCTAGCCTACGAGTGCATCTAACTGCCTTTAAAATATATATATAATTTTGTTAGACAAGAATATGTTATGAATGTTGGAAAAGCTATCATCTTTCTTTTTTTCAACATATTTTGACTATTGGACTGAGACTGTGAGAAAATTACAGAGACGAAAAGCGGCAGGGCGCTCTGTGTGTGTGTGTGTGTGTGTGTGTGTGTGTGTGTGTGTGAGAGTGAGAGTGAGAGTGAGAGTGAGAGTGAGAGTGAGAGAGAGAGAGAGAGAGAGAGAGAGAGAGAGAGAGAGAGAGAGAG
>CALSBV010002302.1:2759231-2787590 GCA_943590825.1 Bovichtus diacanthus
TCAAGTTGAGAGGCGGCCTCAAGTTTAGAATCCGCCGCTCAATATGAAGCCGCCGCTCAAGTTGAGAGGCGGCCTCAAGTTTAGAATCCACTGCTCAATATGAAGCCGCCTCTCAACTAGGAGGAGCTTCAAGTTGAGAGGCGGCCTCAGGTTTAGAATCCGCCTCTCAACAAGAATCCGCCGCTCAACAATAAGTATATAATAAGTAATAAGCGGCTTCTCAACTATAAGCCACTTACTTTGAATCTTGAGGATTTTAAAGGATTCGAAAAACTGATGAAAAAGGTGTGTGATTAAGAAAGTCTTACCCTGTTCTTTGAAAGGATGAGTTACTTGCCATGACAGCCCAACAAAGATATTTCTATATATTATAAGATATTTCTATATATTGTGGTTCCGGAGTATTATACTGTTGTATTGAGGTTGTAGTACTTACGTTTTTGCAGTAGTTGTGTTGTTGTAGTAGTTGTCACCATCTTCACATCAGGAGATGCGTCTCTGTTGAGGATCACATAGTAACTAACTGTTTTTCCACAGAGGATTCCATTTCAACAGAACATTCTAATAAATCCTAGAAGGCTGAGTGACGTCATAATGCAGTTGGTACACTTGGTCACGTGACTTCTCCAGACTGAAAAGCTGCAAAATATAAGTGCAAAAAAACAATATAACACAAAAAATCATAACTGCATAAAAACCCCAAAACACACATAACAATCAATCTCTTTCAACATAAGGAAAGTTGTCCTTTAAAATAATCATAATTAACAGAAATACCTTCACCAAAAAAGCAGATTCATTTTTAAAAAGTAAATCATTTCAATGCAGGTTAAACAATTTAAACACATCTTAGTACCTCATATTCTTATGGTAACATTACTTGCTAACATACCTTAAGTAACAATTATTTGTGGGCCCGCCCGACCAAACCCCCCCCCACACACACACACATACACACACACAAACACACACCAAAACTAAAAAAGTGGCCGGCCTGTTCCGGTGCGGCCGACAGAATCCATAACCCACCTCCGGGAGTAAAGGAATCATAGTCTACCTCAAGTAAACGGTCCAAACGAAAACCAGCAGGCAGCGGAGGTGAAGTTATCGTCCACGGCCAAACTCCGACAGTCCTCCCGGGCAGCTGTGGCGGCCTTTGTTGTGGCTGTTGCGCACTTGCTACGGTAGCTTAGCCGTTAGCACTTCAGCTCAAACAAAAGTTGCATAAAGCTCAAACACTTAAACAGGGCAGCTGGTGTTGACATAACAACAACAACGTTGACTACAATTTACAGAACAAACAAATATTGTCACCAGAATAAGGATCTAATAATAAGTCTGCTTTTCTGTCGGCTTGCTCTCTCGCGACTTTCAATGGCTCTAGTCCCGCCCTTTTCCTCTTCCTTGCGTCTCTCTGCGTAGCTTCCTCCCGCCTCTTTCTGACCTCGACCAATCGTCACAGGCTGTGATAACAGAAATGTGCATCATCCAATAAAAGAAAATTGCTCTTTTTAAGGTATTTAAGGTATATTCTGTGCATTGTTTAGGCTGTTTATTATCGTTTAGATTATTGTACTTGTTAAACCATATACATTTCACACTTACATTTGTTTATGCTTAAAACACCTTAATCATTTATTTGGTCTTTGTTAAACTAAATTAATTTCAGTTTGCCTTTCCTCATTAAATTTGTTCAATTTATTAGGAATTACATTTGAATCCCTTATGTTTTTTCATCAGGGCTACACAAATAACGTTTTAGGCCACATTGAACCTTTAAACCTGCATTCCTTATTGTTTGGCCACCTGTGTCAGGGTAACAAGCTTTTAACAATATGCCCAACGAGTTACTAAACAGTTGCTTGTCTACGCACCCAGCAATCGTGACTTAACATTAGCATTCATTTGAAGTCATATCTTAGGCCACCTGGTGAATGTAAATCCAATATTATCTCCTTTTAGCTCTGGCTTGGCCTCCACTAACTGCTGAGGGAAGTGTTTGTCCATTTAGCTGCTATATTCATTATCTAGGCGCTAACCTTTCTTTGTAGCCCATTTTAGGTGCATGAGGGCTTTTTTGGTAAAACAGTGGCCGGGGCTAGAAACAAAGTTGATGAGCACTGTGAGGCTGAATCAAAACAATAAAGCTGTGGGGCGTAAAACCAAAACAATAAGCTGAAAGACATTAACATGCTCCATAGAGCTGAGGGGAACTGCAGCTTGGGGACCATTTTATGTCTCTACAAATGACACATTTTCAGGCAAAGATATGAGATCAAAAGTTAATACAAAAATATTGATGAGTGCAGTTTGTTCTTAAGGGGTTGGGAAGATATATACAGAGTAGGACATTTTGGAGTTAGCCAACACAATCTCCACTTCCATATTTCAGTAGTTATTGCACCGTTGCCAGTCTGTGCCTGGCTCTTTCAACATATCAACCGACACACAGAGCCTTTGATTGATGAACAGCCTGCCAATGTTAGAGCCCAGGAATAGAAAAAGCAGGCCAGGATACCTTTGAATGGCATCAGATCGGTTCCCTAGAGATTCACAATGAACGATCTGCATGATTCAGTCAGACGGGGTGTCTGTGAAATAGAGCATGAAGTTGTGTTGTGAAAGATGGCTTTTCAGATCAATAGTCGGAGGTACAAAAACAGAGTTATTTCAGCGATTTGTGCAGTATGATCAATAAGTCACTGGCTTAGAATGTCTTGAGACGTGGGTTTGGATTGGATGGCTTTCTGTGTGTGCGGGCATTTGTGTGCGTGTGACTAAAGTAGGCCAGGAGAAGACTCTGTGGACTGCCTAGAAGGGATCAGCAAAGGTGACCTAATATCAAAGAATGAAACAGAATTTGATTTTGGAGGATGGATTTTTGGAAGGACATTTGTGTCAGCTGAGGCAGCTCACAGACCAGCACTGTGTTCATGTTCGTGTCACCCTAAACCCACCTGGACATGCGTAACACATAATACTGGAACCTGTTTGCGCCTCCATGATTTTAGTGGGATCGCTTGAGTGCATTTGGATGAATCAGAGACAGCGCAGTGTGCTTAGTCAGAGGACAGAGCTCGAGGCGGGAAGCGTTCTCTGCTAGTTTCAGTTTCCCACCTCTGATGAAGATCCGCACACAGCTGCGTCTCTAAACTAGTCTGTCAGACGCTCCGAAGGGAATACTACCATGTGAGCAGAGCCATAACGTCATGCACAGCAGACTACAGGGCTGGTTGATATTTTCTTGAAATATTATGACTTTATTCTCAAAATTACGACTTTATTCTCAGGATATTGTATATACATAGTATGTATATATACATACTATGTATATATATATATATATATAGTATATATATATATATATATATATACTATATATATATATATAAAGCTTTTTTTTCTCAAAATGTTACGACTTCTCAGAGAACACAGATATGTTAGATATGTTTTGAATGTGCAAAACGTTTTGAGCTTGAGCAGAAATGTTGCTTAAACACACACGAGGTATTGAAGTCAGTTGTTTGAAAATGAATTAAAAAGGAATTCATGTATCATTGATTTAAAGAGGTTACTTCCTTTAAAAAAAAGACACAAAAGAGGATGGAAGAGTAAATCATGTCTACGTGTGTGCTGACTCAGCAGGGATAACATTCAATGAGAAAAGTTGAGCTACAGAAGAATAACTATTGGAAAGCAATTCAGAACGCCTGAGAGCCTTACTGCAATATATTATATATTATTATTATATTTTTATATTTTGAATTGTCACCTGGCTCCTGAATTTTCAGTTTTTACATAAATAAAGACTTTTACACCATAAATGAGTGCATAGAAATTCAGCACAATGCAGGAAATTAAGTGTTTGACATGCACATTTTCCTGGTGAAGGACCCCCAAACACCCCCTTAGTATGCGTCCCCCCCAATGGTGAAACAGAACCTGCATCCTTGAGGTCATGTTGCAATGCCATCCCTTGGCTTTTGCTGAAACAACGGCCCCTGCATGAAACCAGTTAACCATGGGGGCCGACTCCTTATCCATCTAAATAGTGCCAAGCACAGACCCCTCTGCTCCCACGCCCCCACACTCTTGCACTTTCTTCCACAGGGATGTGAAATCTGTTTGAAACCTCTACCAACTACCATTACAGGTGCTCACATATTACACCGCTGGAATAACTAATAATGTTCAGCCTTTGCAAATGAAATCAGGAGTAGATCATCTCGCCGGAGAATGAGCCAGCTGGCTCATACTGGAACGCAGAAATATGAATTAATGTGCTTTATCCTTCAAGATTAATAGATAAAAGTTAATAAAATAAATACCTGAACACATTATACAATATTATCACCTAGTTGATAAATCTATGCTGCATAGCAATCGTTCTAAAGTGCTCCTGCCTTATTTGCAACTTTTAATGAGGACAGTGTATCGCAGCAGATTGTGTGTCTGTAGTTACCAGTTTGATACAGTTTGATACCAGTAATGACACAATTTCTTAAACAGTATAGACACATTTTGTCTATACTGTTTCACAAGCCTGAAATTGAAAGTGAACTGTAGCTGCATCATTTTTTTATCAGGGGAGAAAAAGTTGCATTGGTGCATCCCTAGTAGTAAGTAACATTAAAATAACATAAATAGTCAATTCCAACAAACCAAATGTTACCACACATTTGCATCACACAGTCATAAATCTGTGGAAGTCATTTCAACCACTCCTCAGCGCACATGCCTGAAATCAGAAGCTGTGAGCTCTATCAGAGTTAATGAATAGGACTGTGTGAACTCCCTGAAGTAGGGTTCGACCAACATGCTGGGGGAGTCGTTGGTGTTGAGCCCCTCAGCAGGCCAGCCATTAAATAATTGCTCAAGCGCCGTGAGGGCCCAGGCTATTTATTTGTCTCCCTGGAAACGACTGACCCTTAAAGTGCTGAGAGAGCTCGAAGGCAAAGTGGGGGTGCCTGACTGCAAAGGCACGCCGTTAATGGATAGTTGGAAGGAGATATGTATAAAGCATACAACACCGGGGAGGGAGGGGAGGGCCAAGAAGGAGTCTAGCCAATCCTGGAGGTCGTACAGTACAGATGACATCCCGCCTCCTAATCCCCCACCACAATAGCTTCATTAGTATTCTGGGAAAGCTCTCCTCCAGTTTCGGTAGGTGTAAACGGCGGGTTGTACATTACTGTTGTTTTCTGTAATTGGAGTATGCGCGCTGACGGAGGATTTACTGGTGTGCCAATAGCGTACGATGGAAGATAGATCAGGGTTGGCAGAGTGGCAGCAGATTGTTGTTGGGCCTCGGTGACAGAGCCATTTGTTATCTGCTGACAAGTAGCCAAAGCCGGTTCGATGTCGGCACAAGGACTCCAGCAGAGGAAATGTGAGCAAACAGTGATGGAGTGCAAGCAAGAAGGAGTTTAAAGTGGCTGCAGCAGAAAGGAGATGGTGGTGGAATGGGAGCGATGAACAGAACCAAGAGAGTGTTTGCAGGCTGACTATCAGTTTTGGTTTGGGTATGGGCTTGTTGATGCTCATACACTGCACATACAAAACACACGTATTAAATAACCACTGTCTTAAAGTGTTAATAAAGGGAAGATTGTCTCACATTCATGCATGTCATTTTATGTGGCGCAGACCAGGTCTGACGTTTAGGTTTATCCTTAAAGCTGCAGTTGGTTACTAAAGGAAAAAGAAAAACCTTTCTGTCATATGTGCTGAACCTGTCACTATATTCTGAAAGTAGTGCATGAGACAGATAATCATGGTCCTTCCTCCAGTGCCCAGTGAAAACAAACCAATCAGTGGGGCAGAAATAATTATTATTATTATTATTTTTTTTTTTTACAGATTATCTGTCTTTTGCATTACTGTCAGAAAATAGTGAGTTTCAGCAAATGTCAACAGGCTAGTTATGTTGGGATTTGGTATGAGCAAGTCTAGTTATTAACACGTTTTAGTGATAATTTCTTATCAATAAAGCTATTAATATGATCAAAACCATTAATAGGGGTTGAAAATAACGTGTCACTACAATGATGAAGGTGCAGTAGTTCAAAAGGCATTAAAATGGCTATCAGAAAGAATTAGTAATTATTAAAAAAGTGAACTTACGCTGGGCCTAGTATTTAGCATACAGTATCCTTTCCTGGCTAAGTACTCATACTAATCAATCAATCAATAAAATTGTATTTAAATAGCCCAATATCACAAATGACAAATCTGTCTCAGGGGTCTTCACAACCGGGACAGCATACAACACTCTCTGTCTTTACCCTTGCAGCGAACAAAAAAAGAAACAATTAACTGGGGGAAAAATGGAAGAAACCTCAGGAAGAGCAACTGAGGAGAGATCCCTCTCCCAGGACGGACAGTTAATGTTGCAATAAATGTTGTGTGTACAGAATAAACAACATAATAAGATTACGACATAGAAAACCCATATGACAAAAATAATAATGTGATCATATCTGAAAAAGATGGATCCAAGAGGATATCAAACAGCTTCCAGGTGCCTCCAAAAAATAATAACTTGTCAAGCAACAGGCGCAGCCACAATTCATTATCCAGCTGCAACCATTAAACAAAAGCAATCTGCAAGACAGGAGAGACAAAAACTCTTGGGAAGCCCCAGATGCTGAGTTAGTAATTTATGGGACATGAGTGCAGACAGATAGAGATGGAGAGGAGGAGAGAGCAGCTCGGTGTAAGTCCCCCAGCAGTCTAAGCATATAGCAGCATAATTCAGGGCTGGTCCAAGGCAAACCTGAGCCAGCCCTCACGATAAGCGTTATCAAAGAGGAAAGTCTTTAGCCTGCTCTTAAATGTGGAGAGGGTGTCTGCCTCCCGAACACAAACTGGGAGCTGGTTCCACAGTAGATGAGCTTGATAGCTGAAGGCTCTGGCTCCCATTGTACTTTTAGAGACTCTAGGAACCACAAGTAACCCTGCACTCTGGGAGCTCTAGTGGGGTTATAAAGTACTATGAGCTCTTTAGGATGAGATGGAGCCTGACCCTTATTGGCTTTGTAGGTCAGAAGAAGGATTTTAAATTATATTCTGGATTTTGCAGAGAAGAGAACAGGGGAGAAATATGATCTTGTTTGCACGTGCCACATTCTGGATCAACTCAAGAGGGAATTATTGGGACAGTATGATAATAAGGAATTACAATAATCTATTATAGAAGTAACAAATGTATGGACTGTTTTTTTTTTTTTACATCGTTTTAAGACATTTGTAATGTTATGTAGATGAAACAAGGCAGTCCTTGGAAGTTTATCAAATGTGGGAGTTAAAAGACATATCCTGAACAAAGAAATACTGACGACTCTCTTTGCGCTGCCTCATCTGGATGAACCTTCCACCTGTGCACTGTGCTGGGCACCAAAATACCACCAAGGTGGGCAAAGTGAATTTCAAGGTCAGGAAAATACTCATCCATGTTTTCAAATGGAAAAACCCTGTCATTTAAAAATGCAACACTTTTGAAGTCTTGTAACTAGACAAATAGGTTATATGAAATAAGTCCTTACTGAGCATTATGTTGCAGCTGATTACTATTGGAACCTATACAAATGTTTAGTAACACTTTATTGCTCTCCAGGTGGCTCTCTCCACGCCCAGCTGGATTTGAATGTTTTAAGATGGTCATGCAGTTTGGGAAATATCCTGAGATACCATCTGGCAGCTTCATGAGCGCTCATGCTTTAATTTTATGTGTGGTTTACATCACTTGCCACACAAAAAGTTAGAATAGAAAAAACTCACATTTCTGCACAGAAAGTTCCAGTTTCGGAGATACAGAAAATAGAGGACTAATCTGATCACAATGCAGTTACTGTAGGTAACCCTAACTGAAAGGAACATGTTCTGTGGTGTTGCATCTACTTTATAATCTGATTAAAGGTTAATTCAGCTTCCTGTGTCAGCTGTGTGTGTAGTATAACTTGGGAAATGCTGAAGAAGGATGAGTCAGGGATCTAAAGCATTTCATTTGTCACAAGAAAAGCAAACACACACAGAAAAAAAGGGGGAAAATAACAATGTGCTCAGCAGAGGTGTAACAGAGCAGCAGGTGCACAAGTTCAGCTGATTTTCTCTTTCCACCTCTCTATTTTCCCTCCGTGCCCCCAAGGTCGGCTGAGGCAATGTGCTACTGATGCAGGTTTCACAGGTAGATTGCTGACAGTGCACAGGAGCTTAACAGTGCTGAAAGAGTCCTATGAAAACCATGTTTCCCTAAAATGTCATCTTGTTATGAACGAAGAACAACAGTGTTGTTTTAAGCTCCATCTCAATGCAGTTTTCAATAATCCAAAAACAGGAACATCTAATGAGCCAGCTTTATACGTGGTTTATAAGTTGTGACGAATGCTTTTATCAATGGTTAATAAATAATTGACAAATGAATCAGTTAAAGGTCATTACATTTCTAATCTTTGGGAATTCAGACCTAGCTGATTTGGTTACACCAGGGGTTACTGATGGTGACAGCAAGTGAATTTAATATTGCAGTTCCCAGAATTCGGACCATGTGTTGTTTTGTAGATGCATTTCTCAAGTCTACCCACACCCACGGGACCCAGAGCCGTCCGCCCGCAGACCCGCAAAACTAGGCATTCATCAACCAACCAACCTAAACCGCCAAACTTATGTATTATGGCATCACAGTTGCCAGGACTGAGGTCTGAGACAAAGACAGAGACAGAGAGAGAGAGAGAGAAGCGCCACAGCTGTGTGTGTGTGTGTGTGTGTGTGTGTGTGTGTGTGTTTGAGAGAGAGAGAGATCGAGAGTGACGGAGACAAGCGGATACGAGCTCCGCAGCTGTGTGTGTGTTTGTGTGTGTGTGTGTCTGTGTGTGTGAGAGAGAGATAGAGAGAGGGGAAGAGAAGGTGGATGGTGGTCTATTGCATGCAATGGTTCTGTAAGTTATAAATAAATTACTCGGAGTGCTGCTTTGTAACTTTTTGACCTCCCAAGTTGTCCAATAAACTCACCCAAACCCACCCGACCCCGAACTCGGTCGAACTGCGCACCACTACTATATAGCCCCATATCACAAACTTTACGACCTCTACATCACACGACACCCTGTCCTTAAACCCTTGCTTCGGCTAAGGTAAAACTGTCAAACGGTGTAAAAATGGAAGAAACCTCAGGGAGTAAAGAATAACCAACAAAATAAAATTACAGTATAGAAAATCCAAATAACAAAAATAATACATATTATGTGAATATATTAGAAACAGAGTTTCTCCAAACCGATGGAGTCTGAGCCTCCACCAAGGAACCTGGACAGGGAGGACAAAGGACAGAGATCCAGATACAACATGTGGGATGAGGCACCAATATGGAGCTAGGACAGTGACAGTACATTTTAACATGAGAAATTTCATTTGGCATTGAAAACAAAACTTGAACTGAAACAACACAGGACACGCAGCTTACCAAAACAAATTCTGGCCTTTGATTTTCATATGTACAGGTAGATTGATCTGCTTGTCATCAGCGACATGGCTGCCACGACACTGCAAAAAGTCAAATCTCAGTAAGATGAAATGTCTTAACTCAAGCCAATATATGCTTTTATTTGCTTTTATGAGTCACTTGTTTCAAGTTTGTTTGCTATTGAATATCTCAATAAAATATTATAACTTGTTACTGAGATTGTTCTAGGGTTCAAGGATAATTTATTGTAAATATGCAACACAGGGTGCAGTTGTAGCTTTATTCCCTTATGCTATACATAAAACAAATGACAGAACAGAACAAAAACAGTTGTGCTGGAAGTGCACTCCTGAAGTACATGTTTTGAATTTGCAGCAGGAGGAATGTAAACAAACAAAAACAATAGTGAATTCACTGGGCAGATAATACTGCCCGCATTTTAACATGAAAAAATAAATCATCATCAGGGAAGCATCAACTTTGCTGTTTGAGCACCAAGCATCATTGATGTAAACACAGAGTCCGCCTCCTCTCGTCCCACTGGAGTCCTGCATCTGTCCTGCGGTTTGCACATCAAGTGCAACAGCTTCATCCAGGATGCCATGATGGAGCCACACAGTCCGGTGGCTGGGTTAGCCTGAGTCTTATTTTCCTGCGACTGGATATCAGGCTGGCTAGTTAAATAACCTTATAGGTCCTAGCTGGGTTAGCTTAGCTCACCTATCCTCCCTCTCCTCCAGGGTCGTCACTCCGCACTCGGTGGTTTTCAGCCCGCAGGTCTGTCTCACTGGGTGGGTCAGAAGATGCAGTCGGTGGCATTCATCTCAAGGTCTGCTGCACTTCATCCAATCACCACGCTTCATTCTCCGAAGGTTGATGAGTGTACCTGAGTCAGAGATACAAGTCCACCCAATCCTCAAGACCTAAAGGTTACACCGATATTAGAACCAGTTGGTGATGGAGCTTCGCCTGGATGGAGTGCTCATCCAGCAGGACTTCAGACTCTCAAGACCACAGTTTGATTGCCCAAAAAGGATGGAGACCTACTACTGGGTGGCAATTGGTCCAGCCGAACGCCTTGCCATCTGCCTACGGTAAACTTTATTGTATGATGTTCTTTTTATGCCGTAATGTTAATAATACATGACACAAGCAGCAAATTGTTATGAAGTGCTCTTAATGACACCTGAGAAAATAAATAAATGTAAAAGGTTCATTAATACGCAGCAGGTCTTTTTGATGTTGTCAGTGGCTAATTGTTCTTTCAGATATTTTGCAACTGGGAATTCTTTCCGGACAATCTTGTTTAATAACCGTGTGGGGCACGGCACAGTATGCAAGATTGTGAAGGATGTGTCTGCGGACATCTAGGTGTCCCTGGTCGGGGAGTTCATGCCTGTACAGGGAGCTTCAACCGGTGCTGGAAATTCATCAACTGTGAGGGCTCCATAGATGGGAAGCATGTGGTCATTAAAGCATCCTCAAAATCCGACTCTCTGTACTAAAATTACAAATGGAAATTTAACATTGTCCTCTTGGCAGTTGTGGATGCCAACTATGTGTTTCCAATGGCAGATGTCGGCAGTTATAGCATCATCTACAACTCAGCCTGGGGAGGGCATCAGAGACGGCACACTGCATCTCTCACCAGATGCAGTGATTCCAGGAGCAGAGCACCGTGGACTCATGTCACTGTAGGAGATGAGGCCCTTCCCCTTTGCAGGAATCTAATGCAATGTTAACCAGGCTCCTACATCACCAGAGAGCAGAGGATCTGCATCTACCACTAAAGCCGTGCAAGGTTGGTTGAGGATGTGCTTTTGGCATCCTATCATCCCAGTTGCAAATGTACTGGCTCCTCATTAGAGTAAGTCCTGAAACTGCAGAGCTATGTGTGAAGGCTACCCTTGTCCTTCACACATAGCCAATCACGTGGGAGGCAGGACAAGATGCTCTGCCAGAGGAGAATGCTATTGGAATGAGAGAGACCTTTGCTGCACACTTTTGCCAGAAGCGTGCCGTTCCCTAGCCAGAAAACATGGTTTAATTTGTCCACTCGCTCTTTTAAGAGCTACATATATTCCTAAAGAGCAAAGTTCTATTAGGAATAGCACAACCAATACTGATTGGACAAGCATAATATCTGCACATGCATAACTAACTGTCTGCACAAGCACAAACTGTTCATTTGTAAACTTCAGAAAACAAGTACAATCAGTAATTACAATGAGTTATTATTTGAGCAGTATTGTAGCCGAACCTCTAATCTAGTTTTTCACACTATGTCTCTATTGCAAATAAATGAAGATAAGGTTGACAATTGGAAAAGTTATCCTTTAACTATAAAGTTTTCTCCCCTGTAAACCTGTCAAGAAGGTGTGTGCACCACATCTGAGATTTTATTTAACAAAATACATGGATTGGATGGAACACATCTTTTCTGTGCTCTGGCATCTTCTTCAATAGTGGCAACGGACTTTAGAAAAATAGTTTATCTGTAGTGGGAGTAGCGGGTGGGGACGGTGGGCTGTTTTGTGTCTCCAAGAGCATCTGTGAGCCAGTGAATCATTACATCTCCTTTTTCCCTGGGGGCAGCTGGTTAGGCATTGTGGTCGGTTGCCCAGGTAGCTGGTTGCACTTGGGGAGCGGCTTCTTGCACTCGGGAGGCTGCCGCCTGCCCTCCAAGGGGGGCTGGCTGCACTCGGGGGCGGCTGGCACCTGACACTCTTTGAGTTTGAGTTAAAGGTAGCCCAGATTTCAATAAATGGAATCAAAAACTCCATCACTGCCATAAACCTTCAACACTTCTGTGTTGAAGCCCCAGACCCGCTCCTGTGTCTTTCCATCGCCTTGTTTTTTTCCTTCTTAAAAGTGTCCCTGAAAATAACATTCAGTTTATTTATTTTATATCTTACAGCAGTGGTTCTAAATACGATCTTGCTTGCAGAGGTGGAAAGTAATAAGCAGTTTTCCTCAAGTACTGCACCCAAGTAAAATGATAAGGTGCTTGTACTCTACTTGAGTATTTACATTTTCCTACTATACATTTAAAATAAAATACTGTACTTTTACTCCACTGCATTTATTTTGAACCCAGCAAGTTTTAGTTACTTTGAAGAAAAAGGTTTTTCATACAAAACAAGTAAGACGTTTATGATGATTCAAAATTATTCAAAATTTAAAGCTGGACAACGGTAAGAGGAAGTAATCAGAGCCAGTATAACTGTACCACCTACCGCCTCAACATTGTTTAACCTCTACAGGTCAAAGCATTGAGGATTGAATCATAAGCATTAAAATACAAAGACAACTTAAATAATGAGTACTTTATCTTTTTTCATACTTAAGTAGATTCAATATCAATTACTTTAGCATAAGCTATCAAGCAAAAGGTAATGATTCTGCTTGTTGCAATTTGGTAATAGAATAGACTCACCCAAAAGTGTCTATGACTGGACTATGGAAAAGCATTAAAAGGTGTGTACAAGGGTTTTTTTCCTGGAATTATTCCATTGATTTATGTAAAAGGTTAATGTGTGGAATATATCTAAACTACCTAGCTAATCAATGCTGAAGGAATGCAGTTCACATGTTTGGGAGAGTAGACAAAACTATCTACCTGGCAGAAATTTGAAGTACGAGCAGAATATTTTTAAGATGCAGGACCAGAGGACTTCAAAGAAAAACTGCAGTAATCTCTCATAGCAGCAAATCTAATTGAATGGAGGGAGCTGATACAGAGGTTATGTAAGCATGACAATGTAAACTAATTTATACTACTTTAAGACATCCTTGCAGACCACTAAAAGAAAACTACTGTAAAGATAAACAGCACAGGTAAAGTGGCACCTCAGTAAAAAGCTTAAAGGAATGCAATATTATTCTCTCACTCTACAAACAAATAACCACAGAGCCCTGTTTGTGTTGCTCGCCATTAATCAACGTCCAGCACAGTGCAGCCTCCACGGAGAGCACTTTCTAGTGTATTCACCAGGTCTTCCTCCTGGGTCTTCTCCTGCATGTATAGGCCTCATGCGGCATGATGGTCTTAATGACATCCTGATGATGGGGGAATGAGCAGAGTGCCCCGCCCCCCTCCCTCTCACCACCTTTTCTAGTACTATCTAATTAAGATGGATGCCCAGCTGAGTAGTGTGCTTGCCAGCCCTTCCACTGAACACAAACCGTAGAAATAGAAAAGGCAGTTCATGCTCAGAGCTTTTAACCACGCTAGCAGCGTGGCTACCTGGTGCGGATATATATTCAAGGTCCAGAGAGG
Source organism: Bovichtus diacanthus (assembly GCA_943590825.1). Classification (NCBI taxonomy): domain Eukaryota; kingdom Metazoa; phylum Chordata; class Actinopteri; order Perciformes; family Bovichtidae; genus Bovichtus; species Bovichtus diacanthus. The sequence continues at coordinate 2,772,971 of CALSBV010002302.1, forward strand.
ATGGATGACTTTGATGATATGTAGCCGATCCAGCAGGCCTAAGTATCCAGTCATCTGGTGAAATATGTCAGCATCTACAATGTGTCATTTTACAAAATTGGTTTCCAGACAATGTTTCCAAAAAAGGTTGATGATCCCCTGGCTTTTGATCTAACCATTGAAATGACAGTTTGTCCAGTACTTTAATACGTTAAGAGTTCAGTTTTACTTTGCGTTTTACTTTCGATTTTGGTATTGTGGCCCCAGTCAGAACTGCAAGTCACATGATGCCCCCCGGTCCAAATGACATCTTAATCCTCCCCGCCGGCGACTGCTGATTATGTTTTCAGGTTGTCGTTCCGTCTGTACCTACGTCTGTCTGTCTGTACCTACGTCTGTCTGTCTGTTCGTCCGCTCGTCCCATTCTCATGAACATGAGATATACTTCAGGAAAGCCTTGAGGGAATTCCTTCAAATTTGGCACAAACTTATACTTGGATACCCCAATAAATTGGGATGTATTGTGACGATGCTGGGGGTGAGGAGACACTGATCGTAACTACCGAGTGTATGAGCCATGAGCAGCTGCTGTCAGACTCTGCATTTCATGGGCCAAACATTGACAGAAGCATGTTTAAGCCCCTGTGTAGTAATGCATACAAAATGCAATGAGTAAGCAGCGCTGTAAATTCACAGGGAAGTTCAGTTCGGTCTCTGTGGCCCGGTTCCAGTGGGGTCCCGCCCGGAAACTTGACTAAAACTGTGGTAAAAAGCTGTCCTCTGAAAGTGATTTAGTCTCCCCCCCATCAAGTGTACCTATCAACATCACTGGGGGTTAAAAATTCAGAAGAAACCAGTGCATCTCATATATAAAATTCAACTAAAACTTACACTTGCTTCAAAGAAAAGTAGCAAACTGCACCGGATCCCTGAAACACTTCACAAGTCAAGTCAGTTAATTGTAATATTGACGGATGGTCATGTTTTTCTTCGTCCCCTCAAATCAATGTCTAGCTCCTGGACAAAATATCTTTGATGGAATTCTGTCATTGTATTGATCTTTTTCTCCACACAAATCTAGATTATTAATCATGAAATAACTCAGTCACTGTGAAATATTGTATAAATAAGAGCTGTTGATAGTTATTACTCATTAGAACACACATATGGGGATTAGTGTTTAACTCTGCATTAAAGTCTGTTAAAACACTTCATGGACATAATAAAATCATCTTTTCAGAAACTATACATATGCATTTATTGCATTTTGGATTGTGTTACTAGAATTTGTGATGCACCGCTGCATCATCCAGCCTTCGGGGATTCTATTTGAGGAGCGCTGTAGGGCAATAAACAGAAGGATTTAAAGGATGACGGTGGAAAGGCTTTTTATAGAATCCATCACCAGGAATGAGAGTTGTCAGTGAAGAAGAAGGGGCTGACAGGGGGGTTGGAGGTCAGGGCTGCAGTAAAGTGTGTTGTACATTATTACAGCCTTTGACACCCTGTCAACTCTCCCAATCAGGAATATTTTGGCCTCCGTTTCAATCAGAGATCTGGAGACTTCTTATCTCGTGTAGGATAACAACACCTTGCAGTTAAACAAACTATTCTCTAGTTGTGTCCCCATCTCCGGTTGCACATAGTTCACACTGCACCTAGCCACAGGCTAAGTGAGCCATTAGCCTGTGGCTAAGAAGGCTTTCACACCGGCACAATCCTGTTCATTTAGTTGACAGTGGACGTGTTAAAGATCATATATTTGTAAAGATTCAGTTAGAAATCATGTTTGATAAGTTAATTTAAAAAACGTGTTTATTTACGGTTACAATTAGGCTACAGTATATGCGCTAACAGTAATGCTAGTAGCCATGCTAACTGCTACCTACAGTACAAGAAAGAAATGTATATTATTTACAGCTATGTACAATGCAATGTTTATTTCGGTTCTTTTTTGTGTTCACGAGTGTGTCAGTAAATGGTCAGACCTACTACGACTACTGTCTTCGTTGGCTGCGGTTTAACTTGGTGTTTAATCTGAGTTTCGACAGACTGCATGAGAACACTACACGAGGGCTGATGTAGGGATATACAGTGTGAAAAGCCCATATGTCTACGTGTTGTGATTAGTTCACAGGTTTTGAAAGTGTGACATTGTTCCTCCGCAACCAAACAATATTGAAATTGCCGCCATCACAAGTATGCAGAATGAGCTACTAGAAGTTCCTGGAAATGAAAAAACCTGGTGGTTCTTATTAGTTCTTGAGTTATGCGAGGCGTCTTTTCCTGTGATTTCCAAGCTGATTTATGGACATTTATTTTTGATGAGCATTTGATGTGGAAAACTTGTACCTTCGGTCAACCTTCGATTAGATGAATAAAAGAAGAACTCGATGAGCCCTACTTGTCCTTACTTGATTATACAAGTTTATTACCACACAAATCTGTCCAGAGAAGATCTTGCTACAGCTCGTATACATGGACAAAGACCCACCAAAAACTAAAAGTAACATAAGATTCACTCAGCCTTATATAGTGTTTCCCACGTCATACAAAATCACGTAGTCATACTATCTTGGAGGAGAATATCTACGTCAGGAATATTCACCAGGTCTCCATCTTAACTTAACCTAAAGACACCCAGAGCCTCCTCACATACAAGGCAAGCCAAGTGCACTGTGAAGGTCCTTTCAGAGTATCAAACGGATGACGATGAACAAATCATACATTTCTTAATGTCAAATCCATTTTTTTCCCCTCAGCATCAGAGAGAATAACACACTCGGGATGTGTACCTCCTTAAGTATATCACTCTAACTAGATCAGCTGGCTGTGGCCGTTCATATTGTTCAACTTCAACAGATGCTATTTGCTGCCACTTCTGTGAACCAATCATCTCGCTGCTGTTAAACTTTAAAAACTCTTCATTTCTCTGCTGCTGTCATGTGTCAGATCGATGCGACTCACCTCAACAACGTTCACATTGAAAAGAACCAGAGCTGTGTCCCAATTCCAGACTCCATACTACTTCTAAGCGGGTTTTGAGGAGGGAAACAAATTGAAGTATACTCCTAACAGTCTTATGTCGATGTACTTTAGTCACTCCCTCCACTTTCCCAGCCTTCTCCAGTATTAGCATTTAGTTGTTCGTGAATTTTGAATATTTCTTTGTATCATGTGTTCGTGAAATTCAAATGTCGTGTATCTCTCGGGCTCAGTCAGGTGTCTGTGTGAGCTTGTGGACACGGGATACTGTATGAACAGTGCATTTCTAGAAACATTAGAGGTGAGAAAAAGAAAATGCACTTGCAGAATCTGGATTAATATTTGATCAGCACTCGCCTGCATCGTTGCCTGTCGAGGCAATATTCCTGCTGAATGGGGGCGGTGCCATGGGGTCAACCACACACATTTTTACTATTGGTTGACGCTGCGTTTTTACTGGTTGAAGCTCAACAAAGTTGAACCCCCTCCCCCGCGATGCAGAGATGTGAGTTTGCTTTGCCACCGGAAGCGAATGTTTCATTTGCCGCTTCGCTCGCATAGAATGGATGTGACGAGAGGCGGATACTTGCTAATTTTGCGCACCTGTGACATGTGCATTGAAACATCGTAGTCAAGAACGGCATTTAGGTCCTACACTGCCCCAATATGAAGGACACGTGGAAATCGCTTTAGTCTTTGGCTGTTTATTAAAGGGAGGTAACACAATTGGGATAAGAGTTGTGCACTACGTTCAATAAAACATATCTATGATCCATGAGTCTTTGGAAAGGATTAGAAGTGTGAAACTTTAGGTCTGAATACACAGAGATAAAAGATGGTCAGAAAGTTTTCCTCTCTCCTCTTTCACACAGGTTCTCCACCTAACCCCTCCTCTCTCGCTGTTCCACACATCAGATGATGCTCCTTAGCCTCTTCCTCTCTCTGCACGTGCATGCATGTTATTTGTTTAACAGTGAGGCTTCAATGTGCAACAATATTTGCTCTCCAGGACACGTTTATCTAATGCACGGCACATCTCTACATTATGTCATTACTGTGTGTCAGTGATTCTTGAGAAGTGGCACCTGTCGTGTTCTTATATTTGGAAATAGAGACGCATAGAAATCAATTTCAGAAAACGTTTCTTCATATTAACTGTATTTATTCGATGATGATGTGGTATACATTGCAAAAGTACTCAGCTGAGGACCGCCCCATTTCACTGTCCACAGACCACATTTAAGTAGTGACTCTGTCTCACAGATCCATAGAACGGCCACAATCTCTTGTTTACAACATATTTTATACCCGCCACCTTTCAGGTATAGTCTTCTCCCATTGGTTGGCTGGGGCCAGGTCCTATTGGCCCCTTGTTGGCACCTAGGCGTGTCCACACCTCTCAGCGCTTCTCTGCTCTAATCAGATCTTCTGTCAAATATTGCTTCTTATTTCACAGTAGATTGGCCACTAAGTTACTTAATTCAATAACATCATACATATCACATATTACATCTAAATAAGGACACAATAAGGCACATTGTAACAGTTTACATATTGATTATTCTCACTCACCAAACAGGTTGGAAATTATATATATTTTTGAAACTGAAAAGTGTGTTTTTGCTATCAAGTCATACTTTGGAAAACCCTCTCAGTGGGGAAATTTTTTGTAAATGACAGGGTTTTCAGAGCAGTATATCTGTCGACACATGTTATTTTCATAAATTTTGTTCAGGATATATGTTATTTAACCTATTAAAATGATCAATATCTGTTTTATAATAAGATAGCATAATATATAGATTGTAAAGTCAACTTCTAGACAATAGAACAAACTCTGTCTGTTATTATTTAACATTTTCAGTTAGATTTAATCATGTGATTGTTGGTCCGGTTGTGAATTTTCAAAGGGCCAAAATAGTAATTGAATGAAAGACTAATTTCAAATGACAGTTAAGTTGACAAATCATACTGTATCTTCACTCTAAATGGCTGGGCTTAATTTTTGCTAACTTGTCAAGTTCCGCCTGCTATGGGGACACAAGGCTAGCGGGAATGAACCAGCTAGCCTGAAGCTTTGAGCAAAACTTAAATGTTCTAAGTCAGTGGTTCTCAACCTTTTTCGGGCCAGCGCCCCCCTCTCCATTATCCAGGTCCCTTACCGCCCCCATCAAATAAAATGTAGGTTAATTGTCTCACCTGAATTTTAATGTTGATTATTATTCAGTTAAAAAGTTGAGCAGTGTCACTTAGCTCTTAATGTGTAAATATTAATATTTTGTATTGTATCGTTAGCACGAGTACGTTTATTTATATAGCACATTTCAGACTCCAGGGCAACTCAAGTGCTTTACGTAAGCATTAACATGCAAAACAATTGAAACTGAAAATAAGACTTAATTACAGAGAGAGAAGATAGTTAAAAATCAATATTGGAAATGCAGTAGATTCTGCAAGAGGTGCAGAAGTACAACAAAATAAAATCCTTAAGTGACCTTGGGAAAAGCAGCGGTAAACAGAAACATTTCAAGCCTGGATTTAGAAGAACTAAGGGTTGGGGCAGAGCTCAGGTTTTTGAGGTGGTCGTATTTTGTAATTACATTTTGATCTGTGTCCAGAACTACAGCAAGATTTCTGACATGGTTTTGACGTTTTAAACATTCGGTCTTCGAGATAAGCACTAACATTAGACCGGTCCTTCTTTCGGCACCAAAAACGTTTCAGTTTTCTCCTTATTTAAGTTGTATCAGTGCTGTGATGTGGTCAGTGTCCAGATCAGAGACCCTCAAAACAACTGATTGATGAAAAACATATTTTTTCTATGATTTTACCCAAGAAAGGGATGATTCGGCTAATCTCTCTGTTGCAATGATCAAAGTTCTCCACACAGACTCAGCTCATCTTATGTTTACATCTTTTTTAGATATATATATATTTTGTAAAAATTCATTGCACTATTTGTACATTTTAGAATTGTTATACTGTTTCCTACTGTGTATTGCAACAGTTGCACAACAATTTCCCTCAGGATGAATAAAGTTCTATCTTATCTTATCTTAATAAAGTATAACTCAACGTAATCAACTGCACAAATGGTCAGGGGGGGATTTCATGCACCTTTCATCCAAGCTGCACTGCAGCATTATAAGACTATGCATATGTAGAGGAAGTGGAGTTACTACCTAGCTACATAGAGACTAGACGCCTGACCCTTTCTACTGTACTGTCATCAGTCAATCAATAACACAAGGAAACATGCTGTTTAGAGTTAAGGTTTAATAAAAAAAGAAAGTCTTAAAAACAATATTTTTTCCCACAGAATATTACCAACATTGTGCAATGCAACAACATTTCTTTGCTAGTAGTTCAGACACACAGACACACTTAGTTTGGATTAAAGTTCCATCTATAATGTCTATCTAAGGAAGATCTCGAAAGCTCAGAAAAGCTACCCAGATATATTCTTAACTTTTGCTAGTATCAAAATGACCAGATACACGCTAATGTTAATTGCTATTATACCTTCCACAATAAACACGACTTTATTTATTCAGACGCATGGACGATCAACCTTTCAGCCTTACTGTAACATCTATCACGTCTACAGTCTGTGACAGTCTGACAACGTCTTTCTTAAAAATGTAATGCTCAGTTAGATGACTTAGAAGTTGACGCAAAGTGAAACAGACGTTACACGAACACATTGTTCCCCACTCCACCCAAAATACAATCACAGCCCGACTGGAGGTGTCAGGGCAATCAAAAGCGCCATCAATCCATCACCCTCCTCATCAAACTCAATCACGCTCCCAACTGAGCCCCCGGCAATCTGCACGCAAACCAGCAGCGGGGAGGGCACAACAATGCTTATTAATAATTAAAACTGGGGGGGGAGTGTCTTGAGGCGTCCAAAGATCAACATCTTGATTTGTGTAATTATGTTCTCAGGAAGTGGAAACGGCTGCTTCCGTGAGGCAGCACGACAAGTCAAACTGTAATGGACTTGTGCTAATATGAACACAAGTCCTTGTTAAAGAGTCTCTCCACGTCATCGGAGATCTGAGTTATCGCCTCGCGGCTATGGTTTGTCTGCCATCTCAAAGAAGGCTGCGCAGACTGTCCTCGTACGACTCTGAGGTTATCCTGCTCAACTCCTCCAATGTTTGGTGCTTTAACTTTATGCTCGGGCTCCTGCTTCGACCGCTGTGATTACTTCAAGGTCAAAGCAGCAACAGTCAACATTTTTCACATCAACGATGGACCGAAGGTCTGTGTATTGTGAATCCTTTTAATTTTAAGAATTATCACCCAACTCTGTGCGTCCTCTCAGCTATATGGAGGTGCTTGGCCTATTTTAGCACCTTGTTTTGGTTTCCAATGTATGTGTTGGGAGGCCAAACCCACGACTTTAAATGAGTGCTAATGTTGCTCTGCGCGTTGGATGTATCAAATGTTTTTAAGGAACATGTTAGCCATAACTAATGAGGTGATCATCAGACTGTATGTGATAAAGGAGAAATATCAACTAAACCACTGCGGGAATATGTAACAATGTGGTAATATATTAACCGATCACAGCCCCAGTAGTAACATACCCAGGGCGAAGGAGGGGCACAAATTGAAATGTACAGTATATATGTGTGTATTATGCATGCATTTGGGTGCAGTGTGAAAGAAAGGACTCCAACATCCATGCTGTATTCATAGTGCAGTGTAAATGCACCTAAGCCAAAGAGATGGATCACTTCCTGTTCCTAGTGATGCTTTGCGTTTCAGCGTGAGGCGTAACGTCTTGGGTCTGAGCTCTACAGCAAACAAAGGGGCTCCAGCATTGCAAGCGGAGTCTTCTTTTCTTTGTGATCGGAAAACCATTCGGGAAGCCATCAAGCTTGTGTCCATTTTTTTTTGTCTAGCCGACACAGCGGCAGAGTAAATATATTGAGTCGAGATGCAGCAGAATTGAGCAGGCATGTGACGAGGCCCTGGGGTTTGGGGAGTCCTCTATGTGCAGGATTAGTATTAGAATACAAAGGAGCCAAGCAGCGTCAGGCTTTGTCATCCACAGCGCCGTAAATCAATAGCCTTAGTATTACAGACTAATACAATACCTCAAACGACGTTCTCTATCTTGTACATTTCACAGATTCAAATAACCACACAAATATTCATACACGGTACAGTGCTACAGAAGAAGGAAGTAGGTGATGTTCAAACAAATACATATCAGCATGAAGCGAGAAATGCCGGATGTAGCACGACTACAAAGGTCGGATCCTTCACTCCCGCCTGATACGCGAGCCAGGAGAGCCGCTGGGCTACACTGCCCGAGTCAAAGAAACCAGACTGCGTTCTGTCATTTTTTTTTTTTTTACATCAATGCACATTTCATCGTTTGGAGAAATACTGTGAACAAGCAGGACTGTCAGCAAGAGTCGCAACACCTACTGGCAATGTGTAACCGTACAGTATGAAGACGCAAAAAGGACCGGGAAATCGCAAAATAAAAGCCAGTATTCCAGTAATTGCCGACTGCGTGGCACTTTGTGGCACAAACCGTGAGCTGACTGGGGTATGAAGGTTTAACTCTAGCACAGACTGAAATCATATTTTCCTGTGATACAATCATTTGAATATAGAAAGAAAAAAAAAACGCAGCTCACTCTTATAATAGGAACCGGATAATGCCAGGTCAATACCAATCCATTTATATCCATTTATAAAGGTCTTCAGTCAGTTTGGACTTTTCATTGAACACACTTTTATGGCCCTCTGCAGTCCTACTATGAAACAGTATGACTGAGACAGTTCTAACTTCAATAATATTTAGTAACTCGTTTTATATCCTCACGTAAATGCTCAAATGCTTAAATGGACCAAAGCTGTCCTTCTACAATAAAGCAAGTGTGTCCTCATGGACGCATTAAGATGAATAGTGATGGCAGCTGCTCACACACTTCCTCCAGCTCAGCATGGAGCAGGAAGCCACATGAAGAAGAGCAGCGCAAGTTTAACCTAAACTATAAGGGGAGCAAGAAAGTTTTCACTTTTCCTGGTTTCTCCTCCTTCTTTGTGAACAAATCTGCGAGAAAGAGATAAATTCAAGCACACACACGTACACGGGTACTTATCTAATGATGAAGCTGCTTATTTGCAGAGGGATATAACATACAGCACCTGTCAACTCAGCACAAGCTCAAGACGTATGCGATGCAAAAGTCACTCATCCCATCTGTCAGTTAGTTGGGATGCCAGCAATTATACTGTTCCAAAAACAGCTTTAAAACAGCATTCTCCCTCAAACCTCTTACTTTTAGTTGAAAGCAGTTAGTTATTTACCGTTAGCGTGAATAGTGTTTAGCTATACAGTACAATGATGTAAATCCATCCATCCAAAAGTGTCTGATGATGTCATCAGGGTTTTTCGGCCTGGGCTTCACACTTCAAATGTTTTACAAAGATCCTGTGCAGCAGATGTCGAGGTTCAGAGTTTGAAAGACGTGGACATTTACCCAGACAGGGGATGGTGATGGAAAGGACACCATCCAGCTGCATCAAGGGAACTGTCGATGAAGATCCAGTGTTTAATGGAGTTTCACCCACAGCAGGGATTAAAAGTCACAGCACAGGGTTTCGACGATGAGCGCCTTTAAGTTTATTTTTTTTTTTTAAATGAACACAAAATACATGTAATAAATAACCCCAGCGAAAGTATCCGGTGGTGTTCAAATGGATATTAGAAATATGGCAAGGGGTGTATTTTGAGACACAGACCTTCATAGTGTGATATCCACTGAAATGCTAGAGAACTGGTCTATTAAACCTGAAAGAACAATGCAGTGGTGAGGAAAAAACTAAAACAAGGATCAGCTCTACTGCGACATTGCTACAAGTCTTGAATAAGAAATTTATATTTGCTCCAAATGTGAGCAAAATCAAGTGTTGAAATAAATTGAATATGCAGTATGTATGTTGTGACTTTGTATTTGTGTGTACTTCTTATAAAGACACTGTCCCTGCAGTCCTTCACAAAGGGACACACTGCAGCTATGCCGTGCACACACCCCTGCACGAGAGAGGGATCAGCAGGGTGGGCTCAGCAGGGTCCCGTGTCATGCTGTAAAGTGATGGAACATGTTTGGATACTGCAGTTGACCCGGAAAGACTGAAAGTAAAGAAAATGTCCGCCGCGAACACGCATGGTAAAACATGACATCCCTGATGGTCATGGTGTTCACTGAGGACTTTGAGTGTGAAGGATCTACAGTGTGTTGCCAACAGTGAGGACACTTCTTAGTATCAAACAAGACATTTTAACCTGAGTTAATACAACAGTCCGTACGAAATACTAATATATTTATTTGAAGTTTAAAAATTATTTTTTTTAAAAAGTTGTGTTAAATAGACAACTCTTTTTATAAGTAACTAATTAAAAAAGTCTTGATTTTCACATGATAGCACGGAGAGAGATGCTGGAAATCTATCGTGTGAGGCTCCAGTAAGCACACACCAGACAAAGACGATACTTCCATCCTTACAAGCAGCACATAGAAAAGTTCTTCCTGTTCTCAGCTGTCACTCTAACATCCTCTCCGAACTCAGGAATCTAACTCTAGTTAGCATCTTCTGGCACAATTAGTCTAGGACGATGAGTCCCCCTCGCTTCTCCGTCTTTTCCTTGTCTCTCTCTTTCTCTTTTCTCTGAGAGATAGGCAGAAAGTGAAAATCAATAAGGGAGAAAAAGTAGACCGCTGGCTGAAATCTACAGGGTCACCCTGTTGCTTCCGACGGGGAAGAGACCCAACTGCACCGCTGCTCCAGCTCTGCACAGAGTCCGTCCAGGAGGCTCCCAGGGTCGCTTTAGCCCCGTCACCGTACAGCAGGCTCACCACGCGTGAGATAACCAGCCGACAAGCCGATGTGACACGGGTCAAGTCACAAGAGGTCGTCGTAGTCCAGCAGCTTGGAGTGCTGACGGCTCTTCCACAGGCGGAACAGACGGAAGTCAAAGTACATCTCGATCATCTCTTTGCCTGCAGCCACAAGACAACACAGGAGATTACATGACTGTAAGCCGGCCAATTATAACGCGAACTTTATTACTTTATGACCATATCAGTGTTTTTCATGATGGAATCAAGAGGACGCTGGTGTTTCCATATTTCAGTGTATTTATCTGCCCTCCATGCAGCTGCTCAGTTCCTTTCCCTTTGATCCTGCAGACATGAACCATCGATCCCAGGGAGCACCATGTCTGCTTCTACTCTTCTTACAATTCCATTTGTTTTCTATGTAGGTTAGGAATTTTTCGTCATGACCATAGAGAGGTGATGTGAGGAAAGTTTATTTATATAGCACATTTCAGACACAATGGCAATTCAAAGTGCTTCGCATAAGCAATGACATACGGAACAAATGAAACCGAGAATAAGACAATTCATAAAAAAGAGAGAGAGCTAGCTGCTCCGTCCAGCCTGTAATACCATAATACCACGTGTTCCTCTAGAGGTGATAGTGAGTCAGTGTAGCTGCAGTCTCAGTACAGAGAGAAGAAGTGCAGCTGTCTGCCTGTAAATATTACGGCCATGTTCCGTGTCTGCTCCACGTGAAGATTATACGATAGCAGAGATATTTAGACTCTCAGAATTTCAGCAGTCTGCTCTAATGAACAGACAGACAGACGGACGGACAGACAGATGGACGGACGGACAGACAGACGGACGGACAGACAGGCTTACACAGGAGTAAAAAATACACAGTATATATATCAACACTAGAAGAGAGATATATAGCTGTAGAATACAATACACAACATAAAGAATACATTATAATACTCTAAAACTTAGAATACACTAAAAATGACTATAACTAAATTATTAGCAAAGAATAACATGCTATAGTTTTTTTAAGAACTAATGACTGTAAATTCAGATTTTATGGACCCAGTTTAGAGGTGCTGGCCCCTATTTCTTTCGAGCAGGTGGCTCAGAACTACACAGTGCAACTTTAAAAGATTCAAGAGGTGCCGAGCAACATCTCCGAATGACCTCGGGAACAGCAGTGGTCATTTAAAAGATGTCAGGTGTTCTGCAGAGCATAGAGACTGAAAGCTCCTTGTGCCTGTTTGGTTCTGACCCTGGGGACAATGAGCAGGTGTGTCCCAGCTGATCGGAGAGCTCTGGGCGGCTCGTGACAGAGCAGCATATCGGACACGTCCTGAACCATTCAGAGCCTTGCAGGTCAATAATAACATTTTAAACTCATTGGAACTCATTGGTGCACAGCTAAACAGACTGGGCTGATGTGCTCTACTCGACTTCTAAAGGCATGGACAAGTTTCTCCAAGTCTTTCTGAAACATGAGTCCTTTGAGTCTAGCTATGTTTCTGAGGTGGCAGTTGGCTCATTTTTGTATGCGCTGCATGTATTACAGGTAGGAGATACCTCAGGGTATATCTTGTGTACTCTTGACTTCGTTTAATGAAGTCTATGGATGACCATGGATTGGGTTGATGCGTGCCTCACATTTATAGAGTATTTATTTCATATTTTGCCCAAACACTCGGTCCAAACTTCCTCTGCTATCCCCTCAGAGATACCTCTCTGGTATTATTAGTGCGTATATTGTCTGTCTTCGGGGTTGTGTTGATTAATGCTTTAATGGTTGAACGAATCACGATTAATGCCTCCTAATGAATATCTGAAGAAATCTGAGGAAAGTAGATCGTACTTCTGTTTGATTTGAGTAAATTACCCCAAATCTTTTGGCAATACATAAATCCTGTTTGGGGTCAGGCCTCTGCGTGGTTATTACATAATGGGCTGGTTCAAGTAGGTGTCAGGTACCCCGGTCCATTCTGAGAGTGAAGAGTGAAGCTATGTTGTGAAGATTGGTTGCCCAACATTATCTTCTGAAGTTGGAGAGTAATTTTATTTGTCTCGCGCCATCATCAGGACACAATTTGAATGTCCAATTCTTTGGTTCACAATGAATAAACCAGTAAAAATGACGACATTCATACCTTGTAATCTATTACCTTCTGATCTGCTACCTAGAAAAAAACAAATGCTTCACTGTCCTCAAGGCAAAATATGTGCACTTCATTCAACTATTCAATATGCTGAGAACAATCGGCACCACGAACGATGACCTCATATGCAACATGCATTGGAAGAGACTTACAGTAAATGCAGAGGCTTCAGGGCTGATCTCTGACCTGTGTTCCTACAGTCAGTACAGCCATAAGAACCAATATGTTCTGAATGCTTCGTCACAGTACTACAGGTTGTGCGCATGGCGAAGGAAAGGAGGAAGTTGGGTCAATAGAGAATTGGAAAACACGTAGAGGCGATAATGACATTTTAAAAGGAAAATAATTATCATATCATCAATAAACTTCGGGCAAATGATTGACGAGGGGTATGTTGGGAGCTCAGCAGAGTTCACGCCTGAAGTGCTTTCTGCCATTCATTAACGTCCTCTGTTAACATCCGCAGAATCAATACGAATACTGTATGTAATGTTTCGTGTGTGTGCATGTTGTTGAGCATGCAACCCTTTTGTGGCACAGGTGGAACAAACATGTCTGTGGAAAGGCAGCAGAAGAATGTAGGGCATGTGAGCGTGTAGCTGTTTGCAAAGTGCGTGCAGTGCTCTCACCCTCTGCAGACAGCTCGAGTGGGGACTTGAATTCCACCGTGGACGGTCTCATCAACCTCTTCAGAGTCTGAATCAGCTGCAGGGGAAAGAGGGAGAGACAGAGATGGAATACTTTGTTCCAAATCAGGCATTCTGAGCAGTGACGGTGCAGAGGTATGACTGCATGCAGGGAGCAGGACAAGGCCCAGCAGCGGGCTGAGCTGTATGTGAAAGGTTGACTTACACTGCAGCAGCTGAGTATAAGTGAAAGGCACTTATGCTAATGTTTTGCCGTCCATAGAGATGCATCTGTCAGAGTGGATCTATAGTGAGTGAAGGGTCACACACAGGGAGGTTAACTTTCTGTACCTGCCTTTAAAAAGCCGACGTAGACCATTGCATTATAAATTAATGAGGCTATTGAAGTGATGTCATTTATATTATAAAATGTATTTTAAGGAACATTATTATTATTATTACCGTATTTTCCAGACTATAAGGCGCACTTAAAAGCCTTTAATTTTCTCAAAAAACGACAGTGCGCCTTATAATCCGGAGCGCCTTATATATGGATTAATTCTGGTTGTGCTTACTGACCTCGAAGCGATTTTGTGTGGTACACGGCGCTCACAGCGCCCTGTCAAAATGTTTTAGTACGACTTTGGTAAACTACAAAGCTGCACCGCTTGCAGCATTACGGCTACCGTGGTCAGGAGCGTCGCGGAGTGATACATACTGTGCTTCACCATAATATTACAGCGTGTGTGTGTATAAGGACCCCAAAATGGCGCCTGTCAAGAGACACGCTTACGACGCAGACTTCAAACTCAAGGCTATCAGTCACGCACGCACAACACTGACTCGGATAATGACGAGAGAGATCGCCCAACTGTTAAACTCGGACACTGAAGATGAAGAATTTGAGGGATTTGTGGACGAGGAATGAACTGAAAAAGTGAGTGTATTGTGTTGTATTTTACGTGTTACAACTGAACAAGGTTGGGAGTTATTGTGAATACGC
>CALSBV010002302.1:2802380-2821352 GCA_943590825.1 Bovichtus diacanthus
CACACACACACACACACACACACACACACACACACACACACACACACGCAAAGGACCCAACCCCAGAAATCAAGGGTTTTGCTGGTGGACCCAGTATATGTGCTGTTAGATAACTGGGCTTCGTGCTTCATGTTCACAGGCTACGTGGTCATTCAATGATTGTTTATTGATTTTCACTGAAAACAATATTGTTTTTATCATTTTGATAAAATGTTGTTGTCCAAGTAACTGACCCCCCGTTGTTTGCAGTGATGTATTCCAGACAGAGCAACAGAGCACACTCTGCACTACGACTGCAACTTGTGATTGAACAATGAAACTCTGGTCAGAACATCGTGGAACATATCCGTCACAATTTTCCCAAAGCCCAAGGTGACATGGTTGCTTGTTTTGTTTGAGCCACAGCCCAAAACAAATATCTGTATTCATCTAAAAGACAAGTTCTCACCATTACAAATGTGGAAGCTGTGGATATTTGGCATTTTTGTTTGCAAAAAACAAGAGGACTAACCAATTGGAAAATGAAGTAATTTTTGACAGAATCACAGAAAATAAAATATGCATGTATTTATTATGGTATGATATTTACCAGTGCATATCGAGATGATACCAATCTTATTTATGTCGGTGACGTCATTCATATCACCAAGTCCCACTCAAAGGGCCACACTTGATAGTTCATGTCAGTGTCAATGTTAGAATCATTTAAACACATTGCGGCATATTGGCATATAGTTTATGTTTGCAGAACGCTGGGGTTTCCATAGACTGGAGCTACTTAGGCTAACTGTGTAGCCAGGTGCAGTTTCTCTTGCCTGTAATCTCTTCCCTCATCGTCATTTGGGGGTCAAGACACCCTGCCCTTTCTCCAAATGAGACAAAATCTTAATTTTGCGTCGAAAGGGCCTGCCAGTCAAACTTGATTTGTCAAGCGTTACAGCCAACAGACACATGGAAGGAAGTGCTGAGTCATTGGTGTCCGACACAAGTGGCCCTTGAACTTTCCAGAACACGATCAATACGATGGCAAGGACACAGTTATTTTCTAATGTAGACGTGAGTAGGTGCACAGCCACAGACATACACTTACATACTACACAGACCAGACCAAATCACCATCTATTGGGATTCTAAGGAATACAGTTTTGAAATGTCCGAATCATAAACCTACTGTGACACAATATTCTACTAAAAATGCTCAGTACTATGGCTCCATGCGTTAAGCACAAACACATCGAGATGTTATGTTACACACTGTAGACAGTGAAGGCGTCATACACACATGCATACGGTTACAGGGGAGGACTTACTCTGGACCTTCATCCTGCGGCTGCCCACCATCCTCAGTTGTTTGCGGAAGTTTCTTCAATTTTAGGGAAGAGAAAAAGGAGACAGAGACATCAAGCGTGAGGAACAGAGCCGGAGAATGAAAGAATGACGCATGGATGGAAAACTGTCAAAAGTCTGGCCAGAGCTGGGACAAAACGAGCCGTACCAAAATCAGCTCTGAGGCTCCAGTAGGTAGCTAATGTGTTAGCATACACTGTAATAAAGAGTACCTCAAAGTCCCAATTTGTGCATCTTTTGTATTATGAAGCGTCACTTTTTGTTATGAAAAGTATATACTCTGCAATACCTTAATTGTCTGAACTATAAGATACAGTATTTCACCTTTTCCCAAGTTATAACTTTATCTTAATCCAAACAATGATGTTAGCTGGAAATGGCGTTTATCCTTGCGTGTGTACAACCTGAACCAAAGTGACCTTAACGTTTTGTTATCGGTTATATTTTTCTGTATGGATTCAGTTTCTATTGTTTCATACATAAAATAATAGAAAGAGAAAGATATAAAATACCACATTCATGTTTTACTTCTGTCGTACAAAACAAGCACATGATGGAAAAAAGGGGCTTAAAAAGTTTTTTTTTTTTTTTTTTGGCAGCAGGTGGATTGCATTTTTCATCCAGATGGGCTACAATAAAAAATAAAAAAAACCCTTGATAACTAATAACAATAACTTATGATAACTAATTGTAGTTGCTAGGCACTGCAACCACAGCTGCACCGCTGCATACAAGGCACTGAGCTCGAGGGTTAAAGACGGTCGGCTATCGGTCAGAAAAAAGATTAAAAATGAGCATTCCTAGAAGCATGTTACTCACTCTTGGGAGTCGATACTCGAACGTTAGTTAAAATTTAAACCAGGGTTTAATAGGCGTGCGCTCCTGTGGCTGTTTTATGGGGGCGTGTCCCACCTGAACACCCTGCACTCGTTGAAACAAGACTACCGTAATTTCTGGACTATTCAGCGCATCTGAATATAAGCCGCACCCACTGAATTTTTAAAAAATATGTATTTTGTACATAAATAAGCCGCACATGTCTATAAGCCGCAGGTGCCTACCGGTACATTGAAACCAATGAACTTTACACAGGCTTTAATGAAACACGGCTTGGAACAAAAATAAATAGGCCTTTAAACGCCTTAAACTTGAAAGCTGCATCATATGCCTTTCTCCGTGTCTTTGCCATGATGAGGGTGACAACATGACCGTAATCAGAATCGTGACCATTCATAATGTCCGCTGTTTAAAATGTCCGCTGTTCATAATGTCCGCTGTTCATAATATCCGCTGCTGAAGACATTCCAAGAACTAATAATGCAATTGAAGGTTGGCATAATGTTTTTAGAGGTTCATTTGGTACACTAAATGAAACACCGAGAAATTTCGTAAAAAAGTTAATTACCGTAATGAATGGGAAGTTTGAGCGCGCTCGATTTACGTCACATTATGTGACGGTGCTCAGTTTTTTGGCGACATGAAGCTTGTGAAAGCGGGAAAAATCCATAAATTAGCCGCGTCATTGTATAAACCGCGAGGTTCAAAGTGTGGGAAAAAAGTAGCGGCTTATAGTCCGGAAATTACGGTAATTAATATTAATGAACATGTGGAAGTTTTATGATTCTGTAATTCATAATTCAGCAGCAGCGGTGCGCCCCTGCAACATGAAAATAGGGCAACACCGGAATGGGATGTATGCTGCTCCATTGATTTAATGATAAACTAAAGATTAGAGTCAGAGTCAGCTGGAGGCTGAGGGCAGGTGTACATGTAGAGACCCGGTACTGATGTTCCTTGAGAGAAGGCAAAGGCAGCAGTTGTCCTCCTCTCGTTCTTCTTCATCCACAAACCCAACGCAGAGGATCTAGGCCAGACCGGCTACATCGAGATCACCCACCCCGCCTGCTCCAGAGCAGGTTCTGTTTGAGGTAAGAGATCAACGCGTAGAAAATCCCGGCCTACTGACCAATCAAGGCTACGTGAAATAATATTACACAAATACAAAGAAGTCATAGGCTATAAAGTCACAATCCAGGCTAAAAGCAGCACTGATTAAACTGCCAAATGCAGGGGGAATAAACCCTACTGTGTAAATGTGTAATATCACTGCCTCTAGGGCATGATAGAGTTCACTATGACTACATGTGTGTATTTTGTTAAATTAATGTGTCGTTTAGATGTATTTTTATCGTGTGTATAACAATGTTTGAGTCTTATCCTTAATAATAATAATATATATATTAATATATTAAATATATAATTAATAATATTATACTATTAGTAGAATTAGATTCCAGTGGTGGCTGCGTAGGATTGTTTCAGACTCGAGTGAGCCAAACATTAAGTGATCTAACCAAATATTCTGCTTCAATACATATTTGTTGCCATTTAGCTTTTCAAAACTACATTTTGACTGCGGTAAAAAAAAGAGAAAACCTGTGTTACTTTGCTACGTACCTTTATGTATGCTGAGGGTGATTACAGTATACAATATGAAAGTACCCCTGCTTACCGCTATGAATTTTGTTTTTATTTTATTATCTATTTGCTCTCAAGTCAGTTTGACACCACCGGGATGGCGGCTGACAGAATAAGACTAAAATGTCATGAAATACATGCCATCCTGCTCATCCACGAGCCATTAAAGACTTCCAGTGGGTCAAAATGTAAAACGTCTCTAATACCACTCTGATGTCGTAGGAGAGTTTCCCTGTAATGAAGAATATATTGGACCCAATTAAACAGAAGTTTTTGAGTTTACGGAGACAAAGCTGTGTCAAACGGTTATGAGGTGCGTGATAACTGATACGGTCCAAAACCCCACAGCTCGTTATTTCTAATAGGACCCACCTGAGCTCAGGGATGGATCGTTTTCCCTGCAGTCACTGCTGTGGACGACACGAACTATGGCTTTGGTGTCATTAATAAAAAAAGGCCATATCAACCTGATGTATGAGCGTAAGCCTAGCCAAACAGCAGTGAGGGTCATGAAAAGTGCACACACCCTGCCATGCACATGTTCTCACACAAGCTATTTTTCTATCCAGAGTGCATTTTGGAGACATTCCACGAAACAACGTTGACATGTCAGTGTTGATTGCACTAGTTGTGAAGGCAGAGCCTGAAATAGAGGGATGACTCAGAGGAGAGGGGATCCATCAGTCAGCCAGCGTTTGCGTTTTTCTTTTTTTTTTATATATACTGAGTGACAGCTTTTAAAATCACCCACTCATATTACCGTCGGTGTGTTTGCATGTGTCTGCAACTATCTCACCCAACCCTCTCAATCCGGCTGTGACCTTTCCAAATGGTTGGCAAAAAGAAAAAAGAAAAAAGTCTTGCTTATTCAAACATGCATAATTCGATTTGTGAAACCAACTGAGATGTTTCTTTCTATTAAAAGCTTTGAAATCTGAAAGTACGCGACACAGCTGCACATACACACACACGCACACACAGGCTCAAACAATGGATGTGGCATGTCTCAGTTTGGTGGATGTGAGGTCACAGAGCAGTGACCTACGACCCTTTATTAACCCTGCTTATTAAACTTCAGTGTTCAACGAGGAACAGCACACACACACACACGCACGCACACACACACACACGCACACACACACACACACACACACACAGGATACTGTTAGGAGGAGTGTGATAGCCCTATATGAGCAGTTGATGGCGAGTGCGGAGAATGTTTTCTTTCCTGCGTAAAAGGAACTGCTGACCGATATGTGGAACAGGCCAGACAGACAGAGATGACAGAAGACTTGATGAGAGAAATCTGCCTTTAGCGTGGCAGTGTTTCACTTAATTTAAGTTAACTTCAGTTTTATTTACAAGTCTTTGTCTTGCCTGCTGTAGGCAGTGGTTTTGTATATGTTCAGTAAAGGGGGGATGGTGGTAACAGTGGAGGCTGCAGGAAGCACCTGCTCTGCTGCTGGCTGCAGGAGCGGAACTAGTGATGATTTTAGCAAAAAAGTAAATTAATTATTAAAAAAATAATAATAACAAATCCATCCATTGTATGTCTCTTACCTGGTCCAGCTTGCATCAATTATATAATTTAAACAAGTCGTCCATATCATCCCCATCATATTCTCATACCTCGGCCGGTTTGACCGTCAAACAGATATTAAATTAAATTCTACGTAACGCTAACTTAAAATGTTTTTAATCACATTTAAACCAAAATCTCCCTGTCTTCATCAGCGGATGGGTGTGGCTCAGTTGTCATCATGATTTCGAGAGGTGATTGAGATTATTTTGTCAAAGTAAAGTAGATGCATAAACAGCGTGGACTGCTGATGGATTACAACAATTATAATGGTGATTATTATTAACAGTAGTGACAGTACTACCAGTGTGATCTTTTGCTCGTAGGATTGCCCACTAGAAGTTTGAAGTCAGTCCAATTATCCAGAACCTTATAACTGGGCCTGGGAAATGTTTCCCTGGTATTCACCAACATTTACAACCTTATCTCTGTGTTTATTACTCACCTGCGTGTTGCTGTTCACCATTTCAAGTTCACCTGCCAGCCAGTCAGAACTGAGTATTTTCCAAGGCTATGGTACAGTACAATGGTGTATGTACAGTGCAGGCCACATCAATGTCCAACTGCTATCCAAGTCATGGCCAAGTCAGCACAAAAAAATTAACGCTTAATGCTGATAAAGTTCAGGTAAAGAAATTATATTTTCTGCACTGTGGTAAACTGGCTCAGTTCACCGTAATGTGCATTCTCTACAGGATTAATTCAATAACTCAACCGTCAGTACAATAGCAGTGTCAGATGTAAGTTAAATTACTGCCAATGAATCTCAATATCGGCTGCAGATGTTTCAAATGAAAAGCCTTCCATTCACAGGAGGGACTAGAAGCCACTGGAATGCTTTTAGTGTGAAACATCTGTGTGGGAAGTGTTGAAGTGTTGACCTTCATGGAAAGTAGAAGGCGCGGTTTTCTGGATTGGAGGTAATTAAAAGCCCCAGTCACTATTTAGAAAATAAAGTATACGTAGAGATGTGGTTAAACATCAGCCAAGTGATCCATTTAAGAACAAAAGAGTTTTTTAAGATCAGATCTCTGTCAGGGGGACGGTGTAGCAGCACACAGGACAGGACAGGACAGCCAGGACACAGTACCTCTCCATCACGGTGGCTGCCTCCTGCTCTCTTTTCCGCCTCTTTCTCTCAGCAATGCCTCGGAAAGCCCTGCCGGGACGTCAAAGCTTTTGTCAGAACCCAAACTAACCCAAGGGATAAGTAACCTTTACACAACGTATCTGATTTAGCTCAGAAATTATTTCAACTGTAGTCCGAACACTTTTTGGCTTTGAGCTGCAGAGCTTTTGGACTAGGCCGGACTGGAATGCCACAAAGTTGAGAGAAATTGAGCAGATTCAAGCCCTTTGGGTCTAGTTGGGTTCGGCCGTCTAAAATTCCAGTTAGGGTGGCTGGAGCAACAATAAAGGGTTCAAGACGGGGAGGTTTAAGTCCATACGGGTGTGATTAGAGTTAGCAGGACAGGGACGTTTTATCCTCCAGAGGCAGAAGACAAGTACTGTAGTACACACACGCACACACACACACACAGACACACACACACACCAGGACCACAATGCAAGAAGAGACACTGAGGAGTAAACAGGAACCCCAGTTAACTACATTATTAAGTCACCACCAGTATCAGCCAATCAGCTCCTGCTACTGACTGACTGTCATCTGTTTGAGTCTTTTACATCATTTCATTTCAGAATGATTTGTAAACCATTACTTGTCATTCTGCCAGTGTGAGTTGGTGACTGTGGGGACAGTAATGGCTCTGACAGGATGTCAGACATCATGAGAATCATCTGGGACAGCGTATGTCCTGCAGCCTGGTTATGGCTGACGGACAGAGAGACAATGGGCTGAAGTCACTGGACACTGCGTATTATCCAAAAGCTTTCATAGATCTGCCTCTGCCCTGTTATTACACTGAAAAACATGTACAAACATTACTCTGCCATCACCAGAAACTCCATCTTCCTTTTCTGTACCATTAATCCAGCAGATTTCCCGCCAAATTCAACAAAGTCGTGAGGGGGAAAGAAGGACGTTACAGTGCAGGCTGGTGAACCTTTCAGCGATAACCAGAATGTATGTGAATACTTTTCTGAAGTTAAGTTAACTTTTGAAATACTTCCATCTTCTGTACAGAGCCATGTCACAGCTAAATGCAATGAAACCAAAGGAATCACAATGGCAATTTACTAACCTGCTTTCTGACATACTAGCTTCGTGCCAGATAACAGCCAGGAGCTTTGACATTAGCTACAGTGCATCTGACAGCTAAGTTAAAACTCCTATTACAGCTCGTTGTGGACAAGAATAATTCATTGTACATCATGGCTCATACATTTTCAATGTTGTACTTTTGACAATTTAGTGCTAATCTGATATATTTTACAGCACTAATGTTAGATATAGTATACATGCATATTGTTACATGTCCGATTCATCAGCTCCCTCTGTATCTATCTTTAGACTTACGCACAATGGAAATGGCTTCGCTGGAAGCAATGCTTTGCTTTCACTAATATGCTTTTCATGATGGTTGCATAAGCTGACAGCTTTAGGCAGACATTAAGTGTGTGTTGCTGTGTAATATATGAAAGCACACTTCAGACCAGGTTCACCAACACTACCATACTTCAACTTGTCTCATTTCATCCCTGGTACTGCACCTACCCTGCACTTGGGTTGACTATTGCCTGAATGTATAACTGCAAACGGCTAGTCTAGCAGACACTGAGGTTCAGGGGGTGAAGGACACAGCAGACTGAATAGCACAAAGCCACATGAGGAAAAGAGTTCAAGACTTGTTACCTAACTGAGAAAGTGAGGGAAAGGGAAGGGCAATGAGGAAGAACAGTGGGGGCGGTCGAAAGAGTTACTCACGATATTCTACAGTCGTGGTTTGGAGAGCCGCCACGTAGAGAGCAGAGGAAGAGAGGACAAAGTGAAAGAGAAATCAGCAAAACGGCCAGTCAAATATTCCACTCTCACACATATCACGCACCACTTTATGTTGCACTTCTCACTTTCACCAAGGATACTCACCTCGAGTGAAAAAGTCCTGACCTTTAACTCAAAATGTCGGTGAGTAAGGACAGAATCCTCGTCCGTCTAATTAGGACATACGCACAGGATATGAGTGGTGAAAAGAAGCGAGGAACAGCACAAGGACAGAGGATGATGAAGTACATGCCCACCTGATCCCCACTAAAATGTCTCATAACAAGGGTTCAGATTAAGGACTGCCTAGAGACAAATTGTTTATAATTAAATAAACTGCAACAAACCCCAAGAAGAGAGACAAGTGAAGACACTGCTTGGTCTAGTGCTTTTAATCAAAGGTCAGTGTCAGGCCCATACAGTCCGACCCTAACAGGGATACGGACAGATGGAAACAGATGGACAAAGGGAGAAGAGAGACGAGGACATATGGAGAGAGAAGAGGGAGCGTGGGAGAGACGAAACGGAAGATCGTGGTGGGGGAGCTTTGTCTGTTTGAGGCTCATAATTATAAGATCTCTTGGTGAAAGGTGATAATTAACTAGTCACCGGGAGTGGAGGTGTGTGTGTGTGTGTGTGTGTGTGTGTGTGTGTGTATGACTAACAGAAATTCTCTACTTTCTAACGCAGGTCAATCACAAGATTCTTGACAGAAGTTGATGTTACGTTTGGATCTTGAGTTGGGAGCATATGAATGTCAAAGGTAGAGACCTGGTCACAGCAGCATTTAGCACAATCATTTCATACCGAAGGAATCAGCAGGATGAGTGGATCCGCTCGTAGTGGAAATCCACGCAAATGTTTTGCATCAAGTTAAACTTTGACCTGCCGTCCGACAGAGCTAATCTATCGTCACCACGCACTTTATTAACCCTCCTCTGTTGGAGTGTAAACTGCTCCACAAAACAGCAATGGTTTGTTTTGAAAAGGAGGCGAAGGTTCAATATACGCTGTGTATATAATATAATATATATAATATAACTGTGAGCTTACTGTTGTGCCCCCCCCCCCCCTTAATAAAACTCTTTAGTGAATGAAATTATGTAAAATGACGAGATCAAAACGGCCCAGAATGGACAAAATGGTGCTACCGGTTAATCCGCCAGCCACAGATAGTTCATGAACTACATCACTTAGCGACAAAAAAACTAATATTTAACGAGGAAGCGCAGATTAATTTCACTGTGCCACTCTGATGTGAACAGGCCTTTGGGTGCCAACCTTCAGTATCCATGGTAACTAGACAGTATCCATAATCCATAGAATGCGATTCACTTTAGGTGTTTTTTCTTCCCTTTGTTTCATGTGGATA
The DNA here is from genome assembly GCA_943590825.1 of Bovichtus diacanthus. NCBI lineage: Eukaryota > Metazoa > Chordata > Actinopteri > Perciformes > Bovichtidae > Bovichtus > Bovichtus diacanthus. The sequence goes on from CALSBV010002302.1 coordinate 2,812,101, forward strand.
ATAATGCTGTATATGAATAATGGGAGCTAGTTGTTTCCATATCCTGTTCTAAATAGGTCGGATATTTGCGGAGGACCAATCAAACAGTGTAATCTAATGTTGAATCTGTAAAATACAGACATTATACTTCTACTAAATATTTTCAAGCTGGCCAATATTATACATAATAGAAATAATAATAATAATATGAACCATCATCCATCAAAAATGTTTCTTGTGTAGCATAAAGGGACTACTACTCACATTTGGTTGTACAACCCTGTGTTGTGCAATGAGCATAAATTAACCCATTTTAAAGTTCACTTTCCACTTGTGTGCACATGACATAGGACGACATTTAAAATAATATTTTATAATCATATTTTCAGTATAAACTTTATTTCTATAGCATATTTCAAGAGTAAATATGAGGTCCATTTGTGTGTCATTTTCATTATAAATGTGCTAACAGCAGGACAGCGTTCAAATTCAAATGCAAAGGTTCAGTTTGCAATCTTTATTTCAAGCTTACGTTGCAAGTCTTCTGTTTGTAATGTAAATAAAAAGTCGATTTACTGTAATTGTTTTTATGAGTATGGCAGTTTAATACTAAGAAATACACGGACAATGATTTGTCAGTGGAGTTTTCATTTTAACGTTCAGTAAATATGTTCACCATTTATTTTCAGTATTTTTTTTATACACTATACTTAATCATATTAAAAATGTAATTACAATTTGGTTAACAAAAGTCATTTCAGTATGAGCGCATAAAATGTGAATAGCAGGAGTGGACTGATGACAAGTTGTTCTGGCTTCATGGTGAATGTGTGAATGCTCATTAAGAGTTTGTAGTAGTAGACTACATTTGAGCTGTGACTGTTGGAAGGAAAAGGCTGAACCATATCCTGCCTACACAGTAAGACACTGTCATGTACAGAGTGGGAGGGAAGGCGCATTTCCATGCCATACTCACGCCTGCATGGTGGTGGAGGCTGTCTGAAAGCTGAACATATTCTCTTTGGGGAACCAGGTATTAGGATTGTCCTCTGCAAAGACACAAAACAAAAGCAATGTGTGTCAACGAGTAGAGCGTTCTAACGGGCCTGACAATAAGCAGAGGAGCCACGTGAATGCATGAGGGATGAATGGGTAAAGTACACCTTGTTCTACTGTTTTATTCACTTCACATTTTGGGTTAGGTATTGAAAATAAACACATGCACTATGACAGATGTACAGATGTGCAGTTCTCTTCCCTCTTCCATATCAAGTAAAGCTTTCTTTACCCCTGTCTTCCGTAGACGCTCTGTCCTCGCTGTACATCCTCTCCAGTTTCTTGCGGTGCTTGCCTCCATCCTGCAGGGAGGTATCCAGGTCCAGGGAGCGCTGGCTTTGACACGGAGCCCGAATGCAGGCCACGCAGTCTGGGGTATAGTCGTCCCGCGACCCCCCTCTCCTCATCCCCCAGTCCCGGATGTTGTTGGTGCTCCCTGAGCTCTGCAGGGGCTGTGATGATGACGCTGGGCCTCCGTGATGTTGGTGGGCATGGTGATGGTTGCTACGGTGATGGCTACTGCTGTGATGGCTACCATGAGTGACTGTGGCAGGCGGCTGGCTGGTGCAGGAAGGGTTGTGGTTGGCAGAGGCAGGGGCAGGGGCCTTCAGCACCTCCAGCTCCAGGCTTTCCTCGCTGCCACGTCCCCCCAGGGTCATCCCTCCTTCCCTGGTGATTGTGTACACCCTCGCCGGCTTCACCACCACGCTCCTCTCTGGGCCTCTGCCACCTGGTGGCTCCTCTGTGGAGAGACTGCGTTCAACAGGGAGCCGGCGTTTGGAGGGGCACGGAGGTGCTTGAGCCTGGAGGGTGTTGGCCTGAGGCTGAGACTGAGGCTGAGCACTGGGATTGGATTGGCTGGACTGGTTGGGTTTAGCTATGGGTAAGCAGTGGCTCTGTGGTGTCAGGTTGGTGTTATGCAGGCGGCTGACGCCTGGAGACTCGCAGTCCTGGCTGGGGAAGGTGTCAGATATCAGTAGATGATCTGCAGATAGAGAGATGTAACAAGACAGGAAACAAAGCAAAAGATAAATCATGTTGTCTGTAATTTATACAGATAAATACCTCAAATGTAAGTGAACAGGGAGATTGTTTGTCGCACTTTGATTCATTGCTTTGGCAGCAGAGTGGTAAACAGTTGCGAGCCAGAAAAGCTTTTGGGAGGATAAGAAGGGAAAGCAGAGAGGTGGACGAGTGAAAGAGAAGAGCAAGAGAGGAATGATGAAAGATTTGGAAATAGATGAGCTGGTACAGTACATTCTGTCGGGTCATGGAGGATAGATGCTCCTTCTCATGCTGCAGGTTGTTGTGTTGTTCATGTCATCTGTGCTGTGGATATACAAGTATGGGACGCGCATGTCGCAGAGTGAAACTGATATGTTTACTTCACAGAACAAGGCTGATTATATGTTATTTTCTTTCCAACACTTTCTATTTTTAGATGTGTTTTGGTGACATTTTATGAAGTTTGATTGCAGGTTTTTTTTATTTTGGTTAGAGTTCTTTTTTTAAGGTGTCGAGCATGTGTCACAACAGAAAGTGGAACAGTAAAGTTTGCGTGTGCATCCTTGCAAATAGGTGTTACTAGAGGCTCTGTAACATGGTGACAACTGGCTACACACTACCTCGCTTACCACACTGCATCTGTCCAATCTCGCTGGATTTCTGACTCATTTTCAGTTAGCGAGTCAAGTCGTTTGTTCAAAACACATGTCAAAGTTCACCAAAGATAAACTTGAATCGACTGTTTGTTTTGCCTCCACTGAAATGAACTGATTTCGCTGTGAAATCTTACCGTTTTAAATGCTGGCGTGCCAATGCAGACAAAGTCTCCATCATTCACTCTCTGAAGATGTGGTTCTGAGGCAGGTACCTTCAGCCACAGAACAACAGATGTGAGGTGTTGTAATGACTTGCCGGGATGGAACCATATGGCAGCCATCTTACCTGGGTCCAGTTCTAAACGTGTAATTGGAACTTGTGGTGAAAGAGAATTATGTTGTCTTTATAAGCCTAGTATTTTTCTACCAGTACTGTTTTTTATTCATATGAGCTTAATACAACTGATTATTGATATTCATTGTGTTGATCAAGTACTGACAGTGGTTCTGGGTTGGTGGATGGGAAGCTCTATAAATAACATGAGAAGTCTAAATGTAAAATTGACTCTACATCATTTATAATGTCACTGCAGAGGGCCGCGGGCCGGTTTTCTGGTCAGGCTGAGGAAACATGAAAACCAGCCTCCTCTGCCGAGAGTTCTTCTCGCAAATGTCCGGTCACTGGATAACAAGCTGGATGCTGGACAAGCGACTCTGCACATATATATTACTCATCATGCATAAACATGTACTGCATAAGGAACTTCAAACTTGATGTTTTGCTCATTTAGCCTGATTCTTTGGATAACATATACTTATATATATATATATATATACATATACATCAAGCCAGCTGTACTCGCTGCTGTAGGGGTGGGACTGTGATAGACTCTGTGTTTCGGTCTTCCTTGTTTGATAATTTGAATGTTTCACCTACCTGCTCCGTTGCGGTTTTCTGGGTGGGTATTGGACAGGAATTCTCCAAATGCTCTGGCTGCTCTGTAGAGACAAAACAAGTGCAGCAGTTTTAGCCTGAGCCCTACTGCACAAAAGAGACCCAAAAAGAGTCAAGATTCCCTCCACAGAAAACTGTCCCCGATTTTTACAAGCCACCAGCCACCAGTCAGATGACAGCACCACAGCAGTGTCCTGAATCCATGCTCAGTCACAGTGTGTTCTTATACAAGTGACTGGGGCCCTGGGAAACAGCTTGGCGCTACAGCTTGCCTCCCCTGCACAGCTGATAGGCTCCATAGGGGACTGTGACATTGCATGTGTCAGCCATAAAGCCAGGAAATAAATGAAGGCACATATACATGTTATGAAAGCACACCTATTGGCAGGAACAGTGAGGAACTGGCGTGTTGTGCAGACTATCTATGTGGCAGGCTGTCTCTAGTAAATAAAACATAAAGAGAGGACTCTTCCATTGATTCTCCTCTGACAATTCCTCTCAGCACTGCTACTGTCAGGCTTTAGTTAGGATTCGGTAGGTTTCTGAAACATCTCAATGACCCCTTTTGGAATAAAACGCAAAAGATTTAAAGGATGTTCTGTCCAAAGCAACTTACACAACCATTAGCATTAATTTTAAGCATTGGTGGAAACAATATGCCATGTCTACTTGTACACTGTACAATTGGCCCTATGCAAATGAGTGTAAATATAGGGGTGGTGCAGGGTGTAGATATAGGGGCGGTGCAGAGTGTAGATATAGGGGCGGTGCAGGGGGTAGATATAGTCAAGTCAAGTCACATTTAATTATAAAGCACATTTAAAAACAACCCACGTCGACCAAAGCGCTGTACAAGGGTGGTGCAGGGTGTACGTAGATGCCTGGAGACACATCCATGTCTAATGGCACAGTAGTGTTGGAGCAGCACACAGAGGAGCCTCTCAGTTCAACTAAGTGCTTTTGCTTGTCCATGTGTCCTGTGTGCTCTCTGTGTGCAGGCTTTTGTACGTTCAATATATGCCGAGTACATGGTTGCCTCAAGTATACATACGTGTATTTTGGTTGGCATTTTGACGATTGGAACATGAGTAAATAAGTGGTTGAGCAACATCTACACTGTAAGGACCTTTATAGCTAAAGTGCTATAGTCTGTAGGCTACAGTGAAACAATGTGTATGTGTTACTCAATGCAGACTCTCTTGGGACTTCTTTAACCCGAATTCGCCAAATTCATATTGGGGATTTTTCTGTGGCCCAGAAGCATGTTCATATGTTTCAAGCGGGAAGAAATTCTTTGTCACATCGGTCAACATGTCACAGGAGTCACAGGACGCCGTTTACAGATTGGCTGTTGGTACTCTCTGGCTGCAAAAAAGTGAAACTATTACCAACTTTTAGTTTGGCCGCACGTCGGCTCACTGGGGTCGGAGCAGCCGCCGCAGCTTTTCAGCCACACTGGCTGGCCTGGTCACACAAGCATGAAAAATAGCAAAAAAAATTCCCAGAGAATGTAATTAATTCCAATGCAATCGCTGCAATACGCAGTTTCCTTCACCAAGGGTAGGTGAATCTCAAGCCAACTTTCAAAAAATGCAACTCTGGTGAGCTTTGACCCACACATTTGTGCTGCTGAACAACAGCGAGCCGTGTTAACAGTGGCTTTATCAGAGCTTTTCGATGGAAACAGCTTCCTGCTGCTGGAAATGGTGCTGATGAGAGCAGGTTAGGGTGAACCAAAACGGTAAAGTCGACAGACGTAAAACAATGAACTTAAAAAAACGTTGACATGTTCTGTAAACCTGAGGGGGAAATACCCTTCTCTGCTCATTACATGTAGTCCTCTGGACAATTTGATTTGTGCAGCTTTACTATCAATAAGCAGACAAGGTACAAGGTGCATGAGCAGATCAATGTTCTGTTGATGGGGTTGGCCGTACATCGTACAATGTATATGCTCGCTTGGAAATTGTGCTGTTCATGTTTTGTTTTAACATTTAGTTACGGGGATGATAGCACCTCAAGCTACATTTGCATTAAATTGTGCACTGCAACTTAACCTAGCTATGTGTGATGCACTGTGGCAAGGACACAGCTGCCTTTAAATAAACAACGACTTAAAAAACATTCAAAAAGGTGAAAATGTAACTCAAATGTGTCAAGAAAAACAAATTATCGGTCTTCAGAGCTGCATGCAGGCATAAACATCAACTTAGCAGAAGTGGATGACACTGATATCAGCTCAACTGTAACATAAGCAATATATTGCCACTGAAACAGCAGATGTTTTTCCTAAAAGCTGTGTTATCATGTAGTGTGTGACTGCAATGTGACACTGTGATGAGCTCCATCTGATGGAGGAGGTTAGTTTCGACCCTGCTGTGCCCTCTACGTTCCATCGGCTCACTGGGAGGTGGCCAGTGATACAGACCATAATTAGTCAGATCAATGGGGGGACTGCTGGCCATCTCACTGCTCACCTACCTGCCTCTGACTTTAACAGGGAGTCATTATCGCCTACATTTATATCTGTTATTAAAGCAAACTGACTGTTTAACAAAAGCAAATGTGAAGAGTAAAAGAGAAATCAGTAGAGCGGACAGGGAGAGGACAAGAAAAGGAAAGTTAAACAGGGAGAAGGACATCTGTGCATATTAAACGAAAATATGGCACATAATCATGTGTCGCAGCAGGCTTTTCTAGAAGCTATAGTATATATATAGTTGCATCGTTTTTTCTTCTGGCCGTGCGATAGTGGAGAAATGTAAAGTGAGTCTCTTATCCTTAATAAACTAGTGCAGTGCCTGTGGGCTTGTGCTGCTGCTTCTTAGGTTTCGAGGTGAGTCTATGCAGGCGTTTCCGCTAGCAACGCTTAAGTGTACGCCTCATGAGCACAAAAGATGCCATGAAAATTTAACATTTTATGGCCTCAATAAAGTCAGAGCCCCATTAAATGTGTATACCGCAGGTTCGAAAGAGTTCAGACCGGTTGACAACACAGACCAGGGCTATTCAACTGTATTGTTCAGGCACAACGGTGTCCGATGAGCAGAGGGGTGAATACCTGGATAGAATAAAATAATACTTCAACACGGGCTCTTTGGTCGATTATGTGTTTGACGAATTCCAGGAGATGCTTGGACATCAGAAAGAGATGGTGAATGTAATGTTATGGGTACATTTGGTCGGTAATTAGAGCAGCATTTTTATTTTCCTTGTTTCTTTGCGGAGACATAGAGAGGCTTAGGTCCATCCTCATTACTCACAGATAACTACTGCTCTGCTCTGATTATGGCCATTTTACTCTTCTGCTCTTCTCCAACCAGATTCACCCATCATTCCCAAAATTAGTTTTCTTCTACAGCTTCACCTCACCTTAAAATATATACATCGCGATGTGGTTGCCAAAGACTCACATTGCTAATACCGTTGTATACATGGCAATAAATAATATGTGTTGACTCAGAATGAAGTCTCTCCTGACTGAACGGCTTTCAGTGGTTGTAGGTGAGTTCACATTTCCCATCTGAATGGAGGGTCTACGGACAGAGGGTGTTGTATGCTGTACGGATAGTGAAGGCCATGTTGGACAATATAAACACAATTGACTTGACTACTCGAGATTCATACAGCACCAGTGTAGCCTGTGTCCATTGTTAAGTCTCTGTGTCACCACCCCCACTATCCCTGCCGATCTCTCTGCACAGCACACACTGGGAGTGTTGGCTAGTCAAAGGCTGAGGACTTCATTAGGAGACACTTGCTCAGCTTCACTCCACTGACAGTAAAGGCCAGGAGTCAGGCATCTCCCCACATCTCCCACGAGGCTGTAAGTGGGTTCATCATAAGGCGCTGCATTGAAAGAAACACATGTGAAGGATACTCATGGAGCCGCCTCAGGGTTTAGGGGTGAGACCCTTCTGTCGGGCTCATATTGGCTTTTATTAACGTGGCACTGTGTAATATGTTTATTGCCCTTTAGCAGTAAATGACCATCATATATTTCTCTGGAGGGTGGGTCGGTTATGAGTTTGTAGCTTTCAAAACTCACTTTCCATCCCATTCTCCAACCTTGTCATCAAGAGGAGTTTCAAGATGCTCCCGAAATCCCTAAGCAGAACACACACAAACACACACACACACACACACACACACAATGAGTATTATCAAGTTCTTGTAGTTGAAGGAAATTGAAAAAACCCGTATCATGTTGTCACTGAACATTTCGTTTGACCTCTGCTCTATTTAACGATATGACAATTCCTTCTGGTCATTACTGAAGGTTAGTGGTTGCCTTAATGAGTCTTTACAAAGCACCCCCCCACCCCCCACCAAAGCTACTTAAAGTGAGAGCCAGAGAAATATTAAAAACGTTGCGCGATTTGAGCAGCTGCTCAATGTGGAATGTTGCAGAAAGAGGACGGAGTAATGAAGAATGAAGATAACCTCAGGATTCGGAAAGGACAACATAAAAACCATCAGCTGGACGGTTAAATACTGCACGCGTGAGGGCCGTTCTAACGGGACAATGACCCTAAAAACACAATGAAAGTGGTTTTAGGGTCGCTAAATCAAGCTCATATTAAGCTTTTGGAATGGTATTTAAGTCCGATCTCAACCCTACATATAAATATGTGAACTGTAACACAAGTCCATGCAAGGAAACCGTGTCCCTTACACGTGTATGGAGACTTCTGATTGTAAATTGTGAAAGTATTTCCTCGGCATACTGAGCTGACAAGGCTTACTACCTGCTTACTATCATACCTTTCTTGCTGCACCCATGGGTTCAGCGTGAGACCTTAAGGCATCGCTCTCTCTCACCTTTTAGGTTTGTCTTCACTACATCCAAAAATAGAAACGCGCTGTAATAAAGCCAACATGCCATAACAAAGGAAAATATAATAGAATATAATCTATCGGCACTGTCGGTTTAAAAGTCTTCGTATTTGGTCTTCGAAGACTCAGTTGTGGTTTTCCACCAGTGACTGTGGCAGGTTTATGTTTTAGAGAGGGAACACGTGTGTTTTATAGCTAATAGCCTCTCTGGGCCGTGGCTTGGAGCTAATCTGTGCAGTGATGAGGCCAGGGTCGCCGCTGCCTGCACAGTGTTGTGTGAAAGAGGCCGTGAAATCACACTTCTACCCAAGTGGAATCTATTAATGCCCGAACACTGTTGTGCAGTGCAATTCCTTTCAAAAGGGACTCAAACACTCTTGAAATATTAAATATTAAAAGGTGACGGTAGCTCTAAACGGCCGGCACTAGGTCGGCTTTAAAGGCCCAGCCGCCCGGGGTGAAGGCTCGCCCGACATCATGGCTGCACAGGGCCGTGGACTCTGTCTCTCTGCGAGCAGGCATCGCGTCGGTGGGCCCGTCTCGCTTAACATGCTTTTGTTATCACCATTCGTATCGAGTCAAAGTGTTTATTTGCCATGTGCACAGTTTCCCTGTACAATGAAATTCTTAACTTGCCTTCCACTCTCAACGCCGCGTACAAGGAAACACGAGGTATAAAGAAATACATACAAGAAAATACATAAATAAACCAGGCTATATGTACAATACAATATACAGAAAGGAGATATCTGTGCTAAAGTCTATGCAGACGGTGGGTAAATGTCTGTTAGTGTGTGTGTGTGTGTGTGTGTGTGTGTGTGTGTG
>CALSBV010002302.1:2843411-2858482 GCA_943590825.1 Bovichtus diacanthus
ACACACACACACACACACACACACACACACACACACACACACACACACACTGGTAACAGCTAGCTGAGGGGTTAATAAACATGAAAATGCATGCTGCCTTAAAGTATATGACATTTAAGATGAATCCATCGAAACCTTCCAACAGAATGCCAATGTGACAAGAATCATCTATAAATCATCTGTAATTAGCGTTGGGATTTTTTGCGTGAAAACAACATGTATTCCTCACATCATTACGTCCTCTAGATATAGATATAACATGTCAGCCCTGTTCCAAATACGGTGATATTTCAAAGACAGATGATGTGTTTCCAAAGGGCCCCTGGGTCTAGAGGGTGCGTTGGCCTATTACTATGTAAATCCTGCCAAATTACCATGCACTCCCATCAGTGCTGTCCACCTGGAACCTGTGTACAGTAAACTGCAAATCTTGATTTTTCTGTGAAATAATATTCATTCTGCAGTTACGGTGTGAGCGGATACATTTCACACCATCGTTGTATCCACTTTAAAAGTGACACGTTTTCTTTTGCGGTGCACCGGATCTCATTTATGCCGATGTGAAGAGTGGTTCATGAGGATTTTTTCCAAAAGTGACTGATACATATCTGGAAAAGTAGGCTAACTGATGAATATTTAATAAACTTGAAAGTGTTATGTTCCAGAACGCAAGTCGCTGTGCTGGTAGAATTAGTGTTTCATGACCGCTTTGGTCTGATTATCATATAGGTCACTGCAACCCAGGGATGCGGTTTTCCACTTCAAATTTCTTAAGAACACACACGCACGCACACACACACACACACACACGCACACGCAGACAGACACACACCAGAGAAGTAGTATAATGACAAAAATAACTTATAGTGAGGGATAAAAAGGAAATAAAAAACACTAATGTTTTTTTTCTAGTAAGGATTCACTTCAGGCAGACGTGTTGGAGAAAAAACGGGTCACTTCAGAATCAGAATCAGAAATCCTTTATTAGTCCCACAGCGGGGAAATTTACATGGTCATTTGCACATTGATCAGGTCTCCTGTTGAGAGAGACCCGCCTTGTCGGCACATGTCTGATGTCTTCGGGGAACAAATGGCACAGCACATAACCATGTGCTGAAGCCAGCTGTGTAATGACCTACTTACCTCAGTGACCGGCTTTGTTTCACGTTAAAATGGAGAACACAGACCCTAAGAATCCTGCAGGATGACGGGGGGCAAGAAGAAGATAGAAAATAATTACACAGACAGAGGTAGACCACTAACACAGATTAAATCAATAATTCCTTGTGTGTGTAGTGTATGGATTTCATCTTTCTTCTTTCGGAGTTAAAGTAACTCTGTGGCTGGACGGCTGCTTGCTTGCAGTGAAAGTGTGAAACATTTAAGATTTTATATGTTAGCATTGTTTTTACTTATAACAAGCACATGTGGCGGCTGGTGCAGTAAATGATTGTCACTTGTTCAGGTCATCTTCAGAGTAAGCGCGTTTATGACACTAGTTAGCAAACCATGTTACAAATAATTGTGTCATGTTGCCATCCATTTCCTCTATTTGAAGCTATATCCTGTATTTTTAGCTGCGTGAGGAGATGATTGCAGCAGCCGCTGGTGTACAGGCTGGTAGGATCAGACGTAATTTAAAATACAGAACACTGACATTGATGTCTGAAAGAATCTTAAGTCTGGTTTATTAAGTGGTGAAATTGAGAAAAATACCCTTATGCAAGCCAAAGATTCAAACTTGAAATATATTCTCTCACTTATTTAGAAATATAGCTTTTGCCGTGTATGTTGGTATAAAATGGTCATCTCCTCCTATTTCAGCAGAGGTGGTCTCTGTCTCTGCAAATAAAATAGGTCATATCCCTGAGTTCCATGATGCCCTACATCCACACTGATGACCAAGATACACACTGCAAAAAGTGTCTGTTATCTTGTGTGTTCTTTAAAATACCCGAGTACACTGCAGAGTCATGTTTATTTGTTTAGGCCATAGTTTCTACATTATGTTCCCAGACTTACAGCAGTTACTGAACTTCAATGTTTGCTGCTGTTTAGTGGTCAGTTTTATATTTTTTATTCTGTCACACTGTAGTTTGACAGATAGCTAACAAAAGACTCAGCAGGCTGTACTTCATGTCGAGCGTGGTTTGCTGAGGCTTAGATTGTAAAACTGCAAGCACAACCAGAAAAATACACAACACGTTACACAATTACAATGAAATATGGGCAACAATATTACAACAGTTTTCTTCTTCACAGGTTTGCCAAATTAAGTGACAGTTGGCCTATGTAACTTATACAGACCAACTAACATACAGTATATTTGCATTAACAATGTGTTAACTTAAAAAGCAGCATAAACTAGCTTAGTTGAGTAGCTCAGCAGCTAGTTAGCTTGTCTCGTAAAATTGAAAACAACATTTATTTCGAAGCACATAACTAGAATACAAAGGTAAGTAAGTGTACTCACAGACAGAACTACTACAAGGATCCAACTAAAACACTCTGAGGTTGTACTGAGCTTGCACGTGCACTGCTTGGCTGTGCTGTGTAGACTAAAAAACAACATGGAGGATACAGCTATTTGGGGAGAACCTTAAAAATACAGAACCTCAACTTGCCGCTAAAAGCCACTAATTAACAGCTAACCCTGACTTAACATTTTTAACAGCCTAAACCTCACATTTCACTCTAATGACTTTTTTCTGACAGTATCTTATGTGTATTGCACATTATCTGGTTCCAGCTCCTTATTAAAGTTTGGCTATGTGATGTTAAAACTGTATTTTCTTTTTTTTTATCATGAGTCCACAAAAGAGACATTTGCATCAGCTGAAATCTCAACAAAAGGGTAGTGGAATGCTTCATATTTATCATCAAAACACACTAAAAACCAGTGAAGTGTTTCAGTGGCACATTTTTCTACGTCTATGTTTCTACGGCACAATAGTAATAGCTCTCTGTTCTACCCTTCTTCACGTGATGGATCATGGCTCAGCATGAAATATTGCTCTGTATCCATGGACTGCTGTTCATAAGAAGGGAACTCTATATTGTAAACTGTAACTGTATATGTATGGATGTAGGATTTACTGTGATGACACAACACTTCATCATCTACGTAGAGTTTATACGCAGATGTCTGCATTTTGTGTGTCATGTCGGATTTGAGCACGCATTAGGAGTGTAGCATTTTGTATAAAGAGTTCTGCAAATCCTGTTGTGAAGACTAAGCCAAAGCAATCGTAAAATACTGTAACCCTTAATCCACTGTTCCACCTCCTTGCCAGTGCTTCTACATCTGCATATGACCACACAAGCTCACCTGGAACCTCACCGGGCAGCTCACCAGGTAGAGCGGGCGGCTGAGTCCTTACTGCAGATGCCCAGGTTAGAATAAAACTCAATACCCTTTGCTGCATGTCGTCCCCTCTCTCTCCGCCTTTCTCTCTGCGGCTGTTCAATCAAATTAAAAGCAAAAAGCCCTAAAATAAATCTTTAAAAGAAAAATCATAATAATAATAAAATGCAAATGAATGCTTGTTACCGTCCACTACCGTCCACATCCTTAGGACTTGTTTCATGGAGATAAGGAAGCTCAGCAGTGACAGAGAATGTAGAAAACTGGATATAAATCCTTCATTTGTGTTGTTTTAATGTGAGAGCAGAGCAGCAGCTTCAGTGGACATTGAACTGGTAACTGCCCGGGCTGCCTCCTCGCTCTGACATCTCTCCGTTAATGCATGTGTACTGTAGGTCCTTTTAGTGCATGTGTGTGTATTTCGGGCATCCGTGTGCATAATGTTTAAAATAACAACTGAGTGAACGTTGAAATTTCCCTCGAGGGATTGGAAACTAAAAGCAAGTCTTCTTCTGTCATCATTTATTCACTAAATCTGTTTACACTGCACTTTGTAGAATTTTGCTTCTTTTTTTTTTGATACACCAACCTTTCCACCTCAGCCAAGCTTAAAAACTTTTTAAGAGATTTGCTTCCACTCAGGTTGTTTTTTTATGCGCAAATTGAAAATGCATATCAAAACAAATGAATTGAAACAGACCTAATGAGAAAAGAACCCTACTTCTCACTTGATTTATCACCTCTGTACACATTTTAATGACTAATGATTTTATGGTCTCAATTGCCTGTTTCCAGTCTTCTTCAATACAGCATGATGTCCATTTTGTAAATGATGGTCCCATTTAGAGTAGAGATGGACGATAAAGCAGGGTATGCTTTTGGGCGGGGCTACCTTGTGATTGAGAAGTCGCTACCACCTGTCAATCAGGATGGAGGCGTAGCAATATGGATCCATGGCACTGTGTACATTTACATAGGCCTGAACTTGCTTTGTTTTCGTCTTTAACCCTTTCACACTGTGTTTTCAGTTCAGGAACGTTAATTGTAACATTTTGGTCACCTAGAAAAATGTCTTGTTCAGCGTTCAGTTGTACTAAGACACTCTAAGGAGCCGGCTGTTCTTTATTTTTTTATTTACGGTTGCACCTTGCTAACCAAGCTAGCTAGATAGCTTGGATAGCTAGCTAGATAGCTTGGTTAGCAATTAGCTGGTAACTAAGCGTTTGCTATGCTAATGGTGCCGGCCCCCTGACGGGCCTCTGCAGCTCCCCCCTCTCCTCCAAATATGGTCACTTCTGGTTCCAAAAAAACAGAAATGGAAATGGTACAAATACCAAACTGTAGTGCACAAACCCACTTCTTTACTACAGTCTGTGGTTCACACTCAATGACGAGAGGTGAGTTTAATTAAGTCTCAAGTTCATTCAGGTTCAACTGCAACACTTTGTGGCGTGAGCATTCTTCTTTAAGATCTTTTTTATTACAGACCTTTCGAGGATACATTACGAAAAGTGTTCAGAAGCCCGACAGCAACAGCTTTACATCAATGCTAATGTTGAGCTTTTCTTTTTTTTTTTTTTTTTAACTGAAACCACTTTGGTTATTATCTTCGAGACATTCTTCCTCATCTGTATGAAACTTCAATGACATCAGATGAATAAAGTTTGTCCTTCCAAATAAATGGTTATGGAAGATGGGGACAATTGTTATGTCTTCAATAATAAATGTCTGCATTTTATTGATCCTAAAACATTTGTGTTTGTCATTTTCCCAACATAATGCACGTTATGAGTTGAAATTGAGCAATAAGGTTGAGGGACTATGATATAAGCTTGCAAACAAAATATAGTGGTCACGACCGAAACACTGGGCGTCTTAAAATAAATAAGTATATTCAGTTATCAACTAAAATGTTGTGAGGATTGCTTAGCTATACGTTCAGTTTCACCATCCATTAACTCTGAAATTAATATGGTCAGTGTGGTGCATTTTAGGAAGATAATTAGCATATACATTTTTGATGAATCTCAGAAATTGAAATTGATTTCTATTGTTTTAATAATAATATATATATATATTTTTTTATGTTTCTGTGGGGGGGGGGGACACAAGGTTAATACAATACTTTGTATTAAAGTTTATTACTATGTTTTGCTAGTGACACATTTCAGTAGAGAGAAAACATTCCAAGACAGACTGAAAATACAATATAAAAAATGTTCTATTTTTAGATATAAATATGGGACTATATATATATATATATATATATATATATATACTGTATATATATACTGTATATACACAGACGAAGTTTTAGGAAGAAAACATACACATTCTTTAAATGTTTCCAACCCTGACTTTGAACCAATGGGGAGAATGGCCCATTTATGCTAAATATAGTCAGACAGCCGAGCTCCATACCAGACTCACTTCTATTCCAGCTGGGAGAAATCCAGTCATGCCCCAGTTTGATGGATAAACTCGCCTCCACGCTCAACAGCTTTAGATTAGTTACAAAATGGTCCCACCAAGTGGCCCAATAGCTGCTCTGCACTTAGGATTGTCTTTGTGCCTTGCTTATATGTACTGTACACATTTTGCTAAATATAAGAAGTATATTCGTGGATGGGTATTAACTGTATATAACTCTCTTGCTCAATATAAAAATCCTACTGTCACCGTAATTTAGTCCAGAATGGAAAAGGAATTGAAAAGTCTGTTCTCTTGTTTATTGCATGTGCCTGATCATAGCCACCGTGTGGTGTGTGTGTGTGTGTGTCTACTGCTTCGTCTTGGCTCTCCTCGACCACTTCTTGTTCTGCTCCGATTCAACCAGTCTGAGGCTGCAGCGCTTGATCTCCTCGCGGGATGGACAGCACTCTTTTTCCTCATCACTGAGAAGGGGAGTGTCTGTGAGAGAAGGACAGATTCTCAGATGTACAGAGGCTTCAATGTATTCCTGTTTTTTTTTTTTATGTAAAAATATGATTTTTAAAGACATTTTCAGTTTTCACACCTGCCCCAGATCTAATCAGTGAAGGCTGAAGAGCACATTAGTCCTCTTTTTTTCCTCAATTAAAGTCCACTGGGCACTGTGTACCAGCTTAAATGCAGAGGCTTAATTTCACTGTGTGTGCGTGCAAAATCCTCCATTTTCCTCTCCCTGTTTATCGTTGAGAACACTGTGTTCCTGCACTTTCATGGCAGACCTGTGTTTGTGCTGAGTGCTGGGTGACACTTTCCCCCAGAACTCTGTACTTATGACCATTGATTGCACCAACGACCGTAGTTGCTTTGAGACGACCCTGCTGACATTCCTGACTTGTGTAGCTCTATTACGCACTTTTCTCAGATCTGTGGAATGCAGTAAGACAAGCTCCACAGTCCTTCTGTCCACTGCCTACATACCAAGGTCAATACAGCTGTCCTGGTCTCCGCTTTCTGCTTTTTGATGGATGCAGTGTGTCATTGGTTCTCTGCTTGTTGTAAGCAACCACAGTACTTTTGTAATGCAGGAATAAGGCTAGCTTGTTAACTATAATGATGCTAACAAGCTGTAAGGCTGTTTGTTTTTTTACTAATTCAGCATGTTTTTAGAAAAGATACATATTTTATATTTTAAATTGTGCAGCTTCTTTTTCACAGAAATGAATAAAAACGCTGAAACATACAAAATAAATACATAAATAAAAAGTGTTTTTCAACTGGATTCAAAGCGCCTCTCTTTCAGTCAACACTTGGACATTTCTCTTCTTGCTGCTGGATGCATCCTGTTCCATGAAATGCTACTCACATATCGGGGTGCTTGGTCTCCTAATGTTCCTCGACTCCATCCTGTTGAGCTGCTCCAGCAAATCGTAAACCTGCGGAAGAAGAGCCAGAGGTTCAACCTGTGACGCCGACACAACACCGATCACACAACTTGCATTTCCCCAAAAGGGCGAGGCAGGAAGCTGAGAAGTGAGGCACCTGAGGCATCGCAACGTTATAAGCTACAAGAAGAAAACTATTTAAATATATATATATTTATAATAATAAAAAAAAAATATGGATCGGGGATTTAAACCAAATTTGATTTCCGGGTATTGACAGCTTTATTGCACTATTAATATCAGGGTTAGTGTAAAAGGAAACTGGGAAACTATTATAATAACTTCAGCACAAAGTATCAGATAACCTGCGGTTTCCTTCACAAATACATCAAAAGCATCAGAGAATTGTAGCACCCTCTCTTGGTCCAGGCCGCTGATCTCAGGTTTGTGCTGCGATGCTCTTTGCAGTAATGTTGGCAGGCGGGCGCTGACGTCCCTCACTTTGTCTATGATCTCAGTACTGGACACAGTAGGCAGCCCCTAAAGAAGAATCACACATTAGTCAGCGTTAGTAGTTTCACCTGCGCTTTCCCTGCAGTGACGAGTCCAAATGTGTGCTGTGAAAACAGATCTGAGAACAACAAGCAAACATATTAGACTGGCTGAGACTGACAAGAGATAGCTGGGAGAAAAACAAGGGTAGAGACGGAGAGAGGAGGAGAACAACTCGAGAGAGCTTAGTGTCTTTCCTTAAACGAAGACTAACTCGCATGTTTCCCTTGCACATCATGAGAAACACATGGAAACATGCAGTCCTTGATGATGTTATTCTAACACAATTCTACTAAAAAGTCATGTTGCCCCTCCGGATAAATTCTAATCACATTGGTCCTTCATCTAGTGCCATCAGCAGGTCACCATTTCAATGTGTTTAAGATCAAACACCTGCAGAACTGATGCCGTTCCATCAGCCACAGCTGTGCTATGTGTTACTAGCGAACGTCAGCATACTTAGACGCATTATACCTGCAGAACATCAGCGTGTTAGCATGCTAGTATGGCCGACATTAGCATATAGCTCTCGGAACCACTGACTCTAGTCTAAATGACACAGTGTAGGGAGTGTAAGCATGTTTGGAATATGTAGTCTGTGTACACACAATGAAGCCCAGTGTGTACCCCATATACTGTTGGTTTTTGCATGGACACTATTCCCCTCAAATACAATGCACAAAAGAAAAGGGGAATAGTTCCTCACAGCTGAAGGTTTAAAAAAAATTAATTGTAGATGGAAGTGAGACAGCTCCAGGAAGTATTTGTGTTCTATTTGTGACGTTTAAATGGCATTTCAGTCGCAGTTTGTATCACATATTGGATCATTTACTTCAGTATGTTGATTTATACAACTATGACGATTACTATGTATTGTATATACAGTATATTATGTAGCTTTTGTAGTAGTATGTAGTACGGAGAGGAGGAATGATCACAGCAACCTGTAACTCTTTCAAGCTACATGTGCCATGTGAACACTGTTTTAAGATAGAAAATGAGAATGTGCCCTTTAAAGACAGTGGTAATCTAAAAGACACCCTAAAACATTTGAGTTTTCGAGCGGACCTCCACAGGAACGCAGCTCATCCTGAAATAGAGGTTGTTGACCCCCCGCTCAACAGCGTCCAGCAGGCCCTGAGACCGCTGCAGCTCGGCCTGCAGTCCTTCGACACGGCACACTTCCTGGTTCAGCGCTGCCTGCATTTTTCCCTTCAGCTCATCGAACCTTAAAAGACAGATGGAGTTGTTTAAAGACAGGCCCCTCTCGCCCTGCGTGATTAAAAGCAAAACACGGACAGTAAAAATGTCTCACTGCGAAGCACACGATCAAACCTCCTGGTGCATTCAATGTCACTGTGCAGCAACACACATAACAGCGGAACATCCATCAGACCCAATCACACCAGCAGAGGAAGTCAGTGCTGCCAGCACCGAGACGATGCTTTCAAATGACCCCCCCCCCCCTCCTTACCAAACCTTCACACCTGTCATGTGAGTACACAGACAGATAACAATCGTCCAACCATAGCTCAGCAAACGTAAGCTTTGGATTTCTCCACATACCTAGGGAGGTGTGTATGGGGCTGTATAAGGGAGTGGTTTTGACAAAGTTAAACAACAGTTACTTTGAAAGCTCGGGGAAAAAACTCCCGCTAAGTCCAGAAGCGTCATTGTAACTCCACATCCATAAAACTAACCAATCCTCTTTTTCAACTTTCCAGCCGTGATCTCCACTATCTAAACACATGTAGACCCTGTAGCGCTTCCAAATCACTGTAACATTGGCAATCATCAGGGTGAAATTTTAGCTTCAAACTTTAAAATGAAAGGTTATTTTCATTACCAATTAATCTAGTTATTTTCTTTAAGATTTTTGTCTAAAAAATGTCAGAAGCGAAAGATGTCCAATTTCTCAAAGTCCAAGTTAACATTGTCCGACTAACAGTCCAGCACTTAGATATTTAGTAAGACTGAGAACAGAAGACTATGAAAACCAGAAAAGTAGAAAATATTTTAGAAGCTGCGACCACTGAATTATTGATATTTTCACTGAAAAGATTAGCTAAACAATTATTACTGTACCGAAATCATTGCAGATTGGAGCGCCTTGGTAGCTGAGGGATTACCTCACATGACCTATATATAAATTAATATGACACTTAAGTATGACACTTAAATATGACACTTAAATACGACACTTAAATACAGCACTCAGGACTAACATTTGAGTACGACACTTAAATACGACACTTAAATACGACACTTAAGTACGATACTTAAATACGACACTAAAATACGACACTTAAGTACGACACTTAAGTACGACAATTAAATACGACACTTAAGTACGACACTTAAATACGACAATTAAATACGACACTTAAATATGAGAATTAAATACGACACTTAAATACGACACTTAAATACGACACTTAAATATGAAACTTAAATACGACACTTAAATATGAAACTTAAATACGACACTTAAATACGACACTCAGGACTAACAGACGAACGTTTTGAGAGATGATAGCTGTGTAGCACAACAACAATGGCAGTACCTTGTAGCTGCAGGCTTGGTACTGAACTTGAGCTCGGCGTACTGCAGCTCCAGCTCCGTCAGGGTTCTGGCCTCCTGCCCGGTCAGCTCCTCGTACTGGGCCACCTCAGTGCGGAGCTGCTCCTTGGTGGCTCGCTGTGACACCACCTTGGTGACTAGTTCCTATTGAGACAGGCAGACACTACATGACACAGCCAGACTACAGTGGTTTAAACAGGCCAAGATATAATAAGAATAATTCAAATAATGAGTATGGCTGTGTGTATTAACCACGCACATATTGTGGAATGCAGTCATATTTGCAGCATGTCACAATACAAATGAGGAAAACTGACACTAATAATTGTGCAACCTGTGTGTCAATAAATCAACAAAGTACTATATAACAAAAGCAAACATCAAAGCATCTGCTTTAATGCCCCAACACTCACTAACTTTGACATGGTGCATCTTTTTTTGTGAATTTCCCTGAAGAAATAGACCAACATTTTTGGGAAATTTGCTCTCCATCTTAAGAATTAGAAGATCAATACATAATATATGAGAGCTAGCTCAGCATAAAGACTGGAAACAGGGGAAACAGGCAGCCTGGCTCCGTCCAAACGTCACTAAAGTACAACATTGAATTACGTTTACAGCACTGTCATTATAATACATGTGAATGTGACTTGTTAATTGAATTCCGCACCTGCACACCAGCGCAGCCCAGAGCCTCTCTCAGAGCCTCCATGTCCTCCAGCTGCTCCATGTCAGACTGCGAGGCACCACAGATGTCGTAACACTGATGATCTGCAGAGGAGCACGGAAAACTACCGGATTACTTATTGCACCATATAATGCCTAGACATTTCCAGTCAGAAAATAATTTTGAAAACATGGAAATAAAACAAAAATAAAAAGGACATAAAATTATTTTTAAAAATGTGATAGCCATAATATGTCCGAGTAAAAAGGATGTTCAGCAGTCATAGTGCTGAAAGTAAAAAAAATGTATTTACTAGACTGTTCAGATCCAGTTCTTATTTAATCCTGCTTCAGTTTTATGACCAGAATAGTGACAATTGATTAATAAAGGCTCTTATTTTGGTGATTTTCATCCTACTTGCACTCCTTGTTCATTTCTTCATGTGACATACTTTATACATGTGTAGTGGCTAATTGTGATTTGGATTTCAGAGATCTTTAAAGTTTATGTAACGACTGCAGCAGACTTTTGGTGAGTAGGGATTTCATCGCATTGATATGGTGACAGTTGCATGAAACACCTGTGGCAGTAATTGACTGTGATGCTGCTGCTTCTGCTTCTTCTACTTCTCCTTCTTCAATTTCCTGCATGTGAAAAATGACATGTGCCAAAAACAAATGAACCCTGTACAACTCATCTTATTTGTCTGCGTCAACATGTCGGATTAGTTCTTTTCTTACCTGCACTTTGAGCCTGCTCTGGCCGGTGGGGCTCAGACGCCCGGGTGTTTCTATTTGCCTTTTCAGCTCCTTTACTTCGGCACTCAGTTCACATAGCTCAATGTCCATTTCTCTCTTCTTTCCCATCGTCTCATATTCCATCTGAACCATCTTGCCCTGATGGAACAAGGACAATCACATTTGAATCTTTTTCCCACTTCATCACTGCTTGTTCTGACATTATGACATTATGTTTCTTTTTTTTTTTTTTTTTTTTTCTCCAAGGCATATGGGAACATAAATCCTTAACATCCTTAACATAAACCTGTAATCATATTATGTAATAATGGTGAGCAAGTATAAGGACTTTCTCAGAGGGCTCAGAGGTAGGGGGTCGTTGATGACAAAAGTTCAAACAATTCAATTTACAGTTTTCACAATAAATGCAATGAAGTATAATAAATATAGCACAAAGTAAAAAGTAAACAGCAAAAAAGTAAAAACTTAATATTAAATAATATATACAAATTTACAACAAAATGCAAAAGGAAACTTTACTAAAACTTATTAAAGTAACTTACTTATTAAGTAAAATATACTATAAAATAGTGTATACAACATGTTAAATGATGAAATTGAATACAATAACATCAAATTCATCCAATAAAAGAAAATACAAAGGTGACGTGAAAAACTATCAAATACTTACCAGAGTGCCGTCTGCAGCAGCGGCTGCTGACTGGAGCCTTTTGCTTGCTTTGTCCACCTCTGCCTGTCCGATGGTAACCGCGCGCTCTCTCTGCTCCAGGACCTTGTACATACCACAGACCTCCTGACCACATGACACATTCCAAACATCAGCTGAATGAGACTGTGCTTTTGTATCGACATCATTGTTTTAATACCGCTTTTCATGTAGCTAGTATCTCAACGTGGCACTACACTACTGTCAGCTGTGTCCCTTTCATAAGTCTTATCAAGTGTTTGACAAACTTTCCTAACCAGGGTTCAATATTAAATAAATAAAAAGACATAGATATACTGTAGATATATAGACATAAATAGGGTAAGACATGTAAATGAAGCAACAGTTTGTGACATAACAGAAGAAATTGTAAAAACTTAAGTAATTTTTAAAATAAGAATTTTATTGGATATCATTTTTATTTAATTGTAGACATAATTATTTCAAAAGTCTTTTTTTTTTTCAAAAGTCTGTTTTTACCTTGTATCGACATTTTTCCGAATGACACTTTTATTTAAAGTTTTTTTTTTAAGAAAAACCTTCCACCTTTCAGCCAATGACGAACCCCCTGCATCTCTTCTACTTCCTGTTAGCTGAGCGACAACAACAACGCTAATTCTGAGTAATAAACCAGGTAGTTAGCCAGCTAGCTAGGTAGCATGAGCAGCCTTGCTAAGCTGAATAAATAAAACATATTATTTTCTGTCTCTGTGTACTGAGTTTCTTGACAACATTTAATAACATCATAATAACTAGTTGATTTTTAATAATTTTTAAATAATTTTACAAGTGGTTGTTTCATTTATATGTCACACAATATAGGCGATTACTTTTTATCTATTTAATATTGTTTGGACTATTTCTTTTATAAATAGGATGAACCCTTCACCATCCATCCAAAGGGAAAAATGAAAGAAAATATAGAAAAAAACAACAAAAAAAACAAACGTGCATGTGCATAAAAGTTCCATGTTACAGGTGTGACACTGCCGACCTAACAGGACAGCTTGCAGCCTACATTTAGGAGGTTTGGGGCTCAGCGAAGCAGCAGCTGCAGCATATAGTGGTTGCCAGCATATGGGCAGCATTGCTCACCTGCTGCAGGTTCTCATAAATGTGTCGATAAGCGGTCTGGATCTCCTTAGCCTCTGTGATCTTCATCTTCATCTTGTCGAGGTTGTTCTCCAGCTGGCGTATACACTGACATTAGGACAAAATAAGCAAAAAGTTACAGTATGTGGTCAATGGTGTGATAGGATAACAGAAGATATTGTAAGCGTCCATGGTGCGAAGAATTCACACAATGTTCCCAGAGGCATGACTTTTATTTATTTTAATTAAATTTTATTTGTACAGCTAAGAGTTACAGGAACAGTGCAAATGAATAAACATTTCAGTAAATGTTTAGCCATCTATGCTAACTTCCCACAGGGCAGGTGTGATGACGGAAAAGAAACATGGAATACATTCAAACGGAAACAGCAATACTGTTAATGTAGCAAAGCACCAACCCTATGACATAAAAACACATGGAAGACTTTAAAATAAGGACTGCACATTATTAGATCAAACATAAAGCAGAGCACCCTTCAGGTTATTTACGGAGAATGGTTACACACTTGATTGTCTTTAAAGCATGATTAGATTGAGTTGTGACGGTTCCGTGTGAGCGTCTGTGACCGGCCGAGGGCAGTCCTCCCCGTCACTGTTATACATTGTCCTCTTGCCACAGATTTCGTGTATCTATCATCAGCTGTGTTCTGCTTTATAAAAGCACTTAAGTCATTAGAAGGGAGTAGCCAGGCCATGCAACACCTCACACAGGTTCCGCCTGGGTCACAGTGGACAGCACAGTGTGTGCAGTCGCTGACAGGCGACAGTAGTTCCTTATGTGAGTGTGAAAGGTCACATATTATTCTAATTTTCAGGTTCATATATGTATTTTTGGGTTTGTACTAGAAGATGTTTACATGCTTTAATGCTCATACCGTCCATCTGAATGCACCTGTATTCACCTTCTGTCTGAAAACGCTCCGTTTTAGCACGTTTCAACTGAATTGTGTTGTTAGGCAACAGCGTGGGTCTGTGTTTACTTCCTGTCAGCTGATGTCACGTATGTAAAAAAAGGTTGTTTGTGTGAAACTGCCTATACATGCAAAGTTGTGACATCACTCGGCTTGTTTAAAGGCACAGTTTCTGTTTGTATTCCTCTGCGGATTGAGCGTTTTGATACTTTCACAGTATGTATATAGCACTTAGACCGGCTTTATAATAAACATTTTTAAAAAGACATAAAATTCTCCCCTCCGAGAACCATCACCTTACCGTGGTGGAGGGGTTTGGGTGCTCCTATGAACCTGAGGGCTGTGTTGTCGGGAGCCTAGTGCTCCTGGTAGGGTCTCCCATGGCAAATTGGTCTCAGGCGAGGGGCCAGACAAAGAATGGTTCAAGAACCCCAATGCAACATCAAAAAAGAGGAGGTGTGACCCTGCCCGGAGGAAGCCCGGGGCCCCCGTCTGGAGCCAGGCCTGGAAGGGGGGCCCGTCAACGAGCGCCTGGTGGCCGGGTTTGCCACGGAGCCCGGAGAAACAACGTGGCACCCCCCCCCTCTCCATCATGTGGGCCTACCAC
>CALSBV010002302.1:2874541-2889525 GCA_943590825.1 Bovichtus diacanthus
ATATATATGTATATATATATATATATATATATATATAAAATCCTGAGTACCGACCTCATAAAGACTACGCAAGTGTTCTGAGTGTATAACATGACAGTGTACTAAGGGAAGTATTGTTATCTGTATGTTTTCTTATTTTAATTTAAGCAATGTCTATGTTTTTAAAATAGCCATCTGATTAAAAGTTTTTTTTATATTTACCAGAAGACTGCCTTGGACCTTTCTTCTTTGTTGAACTTTTGTCTGATGGTATGCCTCTATGGTTCAGCGGCTTATGCCGATCCCTGGAGTGGTATGCTGCTGGTGTTCCACCGGCATATACCGTTTCCTAACGGCAGGTGCCGCTTGAAAGTGGTAGACAACTGTCAGAACAGTAACGTCCCCAGTAAATATTTTATTTATTGACAATGTTGCGCAATATAGCGCCACATTGAAAAGGGTTGTATAATGTTAACTTTCTCTCCTTTAAAACCAGTCTGACTACTCGATAACAGAAATTTAGAGCCAAATAACTAAACAATACTTGTATTATGTTGGCATGTTTAATAGTAGAATGCGATCATACATATAAACGTCGGAGAACATTACCAGGCAAACGTGTGACGTATTATTTATTATTCACTGTACTTCAAAAGAGTAACTTTTGATATCATAAGCCATTTTTGAACACATGCATATCACTCTGATCTAGGGGCATAAGCCTTTTTTGTTTGTTTGTTTTTTATACCGGTTATCAGGTGTAATCAATACATACACACATTGTCATATCAGACTATCCGAAGATAGATAGTGAGAAAATACCCGTCTATCATATCTATCAGTAAGAAGTGGCTCATGCCACGATAGCAACAAATACTCATTCGAAGTATTTATGGTGAATAATTAATATGCCATGCCTGGTTAATGTTTCGTGGAGTTGTACATCATGTGGGATCTCATTTTACAATTAAGAATGCTAGAAGTAATACAAGTATTATTAATATAGTTGGCTCTAAATGTCTTTTATTAAATTAGTCAGACTGGCTACGGTGGCTAGGCTAACAACAGCCACATTAAACTAGAATTGTGCAACATTGTCAATTAAAACAGAGGAAAAAAATACATTTATGGTAAATATGTATTAGGGGACGTTACTTTCAAGTGGCACCTGCCTGTAGGAAGTGGTGTGTGCCGGTGGAACACCAGCGACATACCATCGGACACTTCTCGGTGTTGGCACTACAGCACCAAAGAGCAGCTTCGTTAAACTTCCGAGCACTCCGGACCTTTTCTTTTTTTTTTTTTAAATACAATTCCTTGTATAACTTCACCTACAAAGTGTTCTTGCGTACTCAATGTGTCCTTTATCGATCTCTATTGAACATAGGTTGTATTTTTGTAGTGAACTTTGTGTTTGCTTGTTCGCTTCTCTTCACGTGACGTTTGACTTCACTCAAAAACCTAAATGACAACATATAAAGAAGCTGCCGCGTGCGCGCATCGGCCTGAGAGAGAACCAGCAGCCTCGACACAAAGACGTCTCACTTTGCATGCTTTAAACCATGAGACAGCTCCTCTTGTAAATCGGCGTTAGACGATTGTTCTGACTATTTGACCGAATGTAAAAACAAGTTTGTGTTCATCGTTTTACTTCGTCATGAAACGTGAGCACGTACCTCAGACCAGCAGCTGGTACTCTTCTCCTTCCATCGATATGAAGAAACGACAGATTTTTCTTTAGTTCACTTTTTCTTTTTTTCTTTTTTATGTATAGATTCTTGACTGATAGACTGAAAGCTCCGATGGTTTTACTGGTAAGGAAAATGTGCTCTGATAAATACCTCCGGACGTGTACAAGCACTGCGTGAAAGGTTCCTAGCCCCCCGAAATCTTCACACATCATTACTGCTGAGGGTGCGACGATGGTTAAACATTTGTAAATAAATAAATCAACACATAAATACATAAACACATACAAACAGTGCTGGAAGAAGAACACACTCAGATATTTTAAATAGTAATACCACAGTATTATTGTTATTATTGCTGTTGATATTATTATTGCAATTGTTATTATCACGTTTTAATTAATTAATTGCTTATCTTTAATAAGATTTATAATAATAGTTCATATAAATAATTGCTATTATTATTGTTTTCCTTTTTCATCTTTTTTTGCGAGTTCATTAATGTTATAACATATGACATAATGTTTATTTATATGGAAAAGAAGCATGGCAGTAGCTTTTTTTTTTTCTTTGAAAATGATGCTTCCCAATAAAAACATTTGAAACGAAAGAAGTAATACCACAGTGTGGAAATACTCTGTGACAAGTAGAAGTCCTGCATTCAAAAATGGTACTTAAGCAAAAATACAAAGTATTAGCGTCAAAATATATTTAAAGTACCCAAAGTAAAAGTACTCAATATGCAGACTGGCTCATTTCAGAATCATATATATAATATTATTGGATTATAATTATTGATGTATTAATGTGTTCTGCACATCAATGTTGCAGCTGGTACAGGTGGAGCTTAATTTTATTACTTTATATACTGTTGGGTATTTTAATGGTATTTCCATGTTAATATGGCGAAACAGTGTCTCTTTCTGTGGTAAAAAACGTTTTATTTACATGATAAAATATGGAATCAAACTCAAACCTACACCATAAAATCAGCAGTATTTACTATAATAGGATAAACATTTGTACCGTATTTATTACAGTGAAATTCTGGCAACCACAGCAAACAGTATTTTACTGTAAAAACAACAGTTTCGTTTTTTTACAGTGAACATCAACATTTTGTACATCATAATTTATTAGTTGATTCATATTTTGTGTTAATAATCTGTAAAGTAACTTATGTTGACACATACAGGTGTGCAAAAGTAAAAAGTAGCATGACATAGACAATATTATGAAATTTCTTTCAGAAATATATAACTCAATAAATAAATCAATATGCCATTAAATGCACCAAAATAATATTAAAAATAAATGTAGTCATTAATTAATTAAATGTGACATGAATTGACATTTGTTTTAATGTGCTTGTTTATTGTGTATTATTTCCCCTTATTTATTTAATTTCCCTTAAAAATGTAATATGTACAATTTAAAATCTTTGTTTATTTATGTGTTCTTCTCCCTTTGCATTTTTCCTCTATTTATTTCCCCAAACTTCTTTATTTCCGTATTTTGTTCTTATGCAAATGAGGCTGTAATTCAACGTGAGGTCAACTTTTCGACTATTGGTTGATGACATTTAAATGTATTCATCAAGTATTTTTTAATATATTTTGGCAGCTTCCGTCCTCCATAAAAGATGAGAAAAAAAGAAACATTTGTGAATATAAAATTGAATCTAAATTAAAAAACAATAAAAACGCAGATTTATTCCTCTGCCCAAAAAAAACACGATGAGGTCATCACTTTAGAGGCTTGACTAGAGCTCATCAACATGTTCAAACAGGTTGAAAAGATCAGAGAATCTAATATGAAAGAGAGTAAATGTGACCAACAAACATCAGACGGACTGTAGTGGTGTTTGTGATGACATTAGTGGCAGATTAAAACACATTTAAAAACACATTTATTTCTCTTGTTTACCATAAATCAGCATCAGAGATTCAGAGTTAAAGAGTTTCCTACCTTTTTACACAGACACACAACCACATCAGAGCTGAAACAAAAAGAGTTAAACACCTTTGATGAGTACACACACACACGCACACGCACACACACACAGATTAGCTCCGTTTATTCATATTTCAAAGCAGGAGGAAATGTTTTGAAGCTGCTGTGATCTGCTGTCAGGATGTAATTTACACTCAGTTATATTAAACACACACACGCGCACGCACACACACACTGCTCAAAAAACAATTATTAAAGTCATTCTCCCTATTTGAATCTATGTCAAGTCAAGTCCAATTGATTTATTTAGCACATGTCATTTGACAGGTGTAGACTCAATGTGTTTCAAAATAAAAGCCAAAAAGAATAGGCAAAGATGATAAAAACATAGGATATAAGATAAGAAGGCAGACATTAAACATAGCCTTTATAAAAACATATAAGATAAGAAGATAGACCTATATAAAAAAAACATTTAAGATATATATAAATATATATAGATAAGGAGGCATTACAATGAAAATGGAATGAGATACGTAGGTATTATTAAGTTATTATTATTATTAAAAAGTTTTTTTGGCCTAATGTTTCAGCTCGCTACTGTGAGCATCAACACATCTGCTACCAGTAAGAAAAAATATGAGCAGAGGAAAGTTTCCGAGTAGCTTTCATACAGCCTTACAAACGTACAGGTTAGTGAGTTATATTTGCGTAAACAAGTTTATAACAACAAAGTCCATCAAGACCAAATGCTTCATGCTGCATGCCCCCGCAAGTTTCATGATTCCTCACCCAGTAGAATATAAAGGTGGAGACTTGTATCTTTGGTCTTGTAATAGACCCTTTTAGTGCCGACATCATAATTACATCACAGTGTTAGCTGGAGGCAAAACAAAGAAAAGACTGGAGGCACCAATCCCCTCAGAGTAGTAGGCTAAAGTTACACATCGGAAAAATGTCATCTCGCCGTGTTCTTGTGTGCCAGAATCGAAGGCGTATGGCTCCAACTAGAAGTGTTATCGCATACCTTTGAGAAGCATTTCAGAGATGGAGGGAAACTGTTGCTAATAGTTTAGCTTAGCCTTCTGCTAGAAAGGGTGAATATGATGCCATGTTGTTGTTGTAGCGCCTCCATCGATCAAAAAAATCTCTGTAAAAACGAACGGATCGGATGTCGCATGCTGGGATTATGTCATCATTTGGGATCAGAAGAACCACCTCCAGATAGGTGAAGGCCAGCCCAATCCCTCCTGTCCGCCATCATGTTTGAGGATTTATTTTACTGAAATGTCCTTACAACTACAGGAAAACCACAACGAGCCTACATGTCCAAGGGTTCTTGGGCAAGATACTGAACCCCAGATTGTGACCGACGGCACAACCATCGCCGTGTGGCTGTGTGTGAATGTGCATTGCTCCTGTGTGTGAATGCTGGCTTGCATTGTAAAGCGCTTTGAGTGGTCTTCAAGAACAAAAACGCTTCATAATTGACGCCCATTTGCCATGGTGCACGGCTAACGCGGCATAGCAGCGGCTAGATGTGATTGTAGAACCACAGACTGGAGAAATGTTGTAAAATATGATACAGAGCGATCGAGTGTGTGCAAACCACCAGAGCGCACACGTCTCAACAATGGCCTGAAGTGCATAAACCTGTGCAAACTGCAAACCCGTGACAACCAATGCCGTGAGGAGGAGCGTGCACAACAAACACCCCGGTACGTGTGCGTCTGGAGTTGGGAACCTAGGGGTCCAGACGGCTATTATTATTATTATCATTAGCAAGCTCCTTTTTTTATTCTTATTATTTGTCAAACAATAAGTGAATTGTCAGTCTTAACTTTCTTTTTAAATTTGTGAATAAATATATTTAATTACAGTTATTTAAAAGGTTTCTGAATCTGCTTTTTTTGATTCAAGAACATTGCCAGGAGAATGAGACGTTGAGACGAAGGCGCAAATAGTCGTTTGCTGCTATATTAATGTGCTGAATGGTGTATATAAATAACCTTTAAATTAGCTTGGGATTTAGCCTCCAGGCTTGCTTTAACCCAGGGTTTAGGTGTAGCTTGAGGGAAAGGTGAGCTAAAGGGTTAGGGTTAAATTAGCTCATGGTTTATGTTAGCTCAGTTTAGCCCAGGGCTAAGAAAGGTTTATGAAAAGACCATCTCACATCTCACCAAAGCACATTCATTAACTGTGTTTTAGAAACATATATAAACATATATGTTTCAACGTGAATGAAAACTGAGCTGAGATCCGTTCATTCAGCTGATTCTTTGTGATGAGAGATGTGAGGGATTCTAGTGTGTTCTGCTCGTATCAGCGCTAACGCTAATAATATTGGTGTTTGTGGTTCCTGTGAAATGGTTCTTTGTGAAAGAAAAACTGAGCCCCAGTGAGCTTCTCATCAACTTCCTGTTTACCTTTCCATCGGACGGAACTTTTCTCTGTCCTGTTGTCATTTTTTCTTTGGCGAAGAAACGAGCCGCCAGGAAATTAAAGGGCAGATAAGAAGCATGCGAACACACACAAGTTGATTTCCACTCGGACGCTTCTGTCGCTGTCACACTCGTCAGTTCAACATGTGAACATTGAGTCGTTGTGAGGACAGAGAACAAACACACACACACACACACACACACACATAGGTGAACAGGTGTTGCCAGGTTACACGTTTTAATGGTGACACAGGTCAGACGCCAGTTTCACATCTCAACACTGGTGGTGGTTGGAGAAAAAAAAAGATTGATGACGAGTGAAGTGACACTATCCATTTAAATGGAATTACCTCCTTATAGAAATAATGAATAGGTTCATAAATGGTGTAGGAAAAAAACTAATAATTTTTGTATTTCACTGCTCACTTTCTGATATGAAGTCAGGGAGAAGAGGACTAAAAACTAACCTTCATTCCAAAAGAAGCATATTTTTTAGCATTAAAATAATGTTAAAGTAGGAAAGATAAATTAAGAGGCCACCACTAAAAGAAATTACTTAATTTTACAATACAAAACAATGTAATTCCTCTAAACACCAAATTGAATCCAACTGACCGTTCCCATAAGAGTCTGATGTGCCGAACACCCTACCTACCAGAACCGCCGAAAAATTATGTGGATAAGGTGCTTTACGACCTTTTTTTTTTTTTTATTAAATGACAACTTGTGTTTGATGTTTTGCGTGATGCGTCATGATCAACTGGCGGATTATTAAGTGCTTTAACACATCCTAAAGTTTGCCATGTCAGAGTTTCTCAGTAGAGGAAAGTCCGGTTTAACTGTCCAATGGAGGAATTGTGTTTTACGACACTCCAGGATTGTTTGAATTGTTTGGCACTGGAACAGCTGTGGAGCTCAGGCAAGTGTTGAGGACTTCGACTGCTGGGGGGCTGCTGGTTGTCTGCTAACATGCGATGATACGCACTGATAAAAGGATGTTCATCCATCAGACTAAGTGCCGAATAGCAGGCGGTCAGCGAATAAGTACAAGAAGACTGTCGCTTAAGTACTCTGCCTGTGTTATAAATGTGCATTTTCTCT
This sequence comes from Bovichtus diacanthus, assembly GCA_943590825.1. Classification (NCBI taxonomy): domain Eukaryota; kingdom Metazoa; phylum Chordata; class Actinopteri; order Perciformes; family Bovichtidae; genus Bovichtus; species Bovichtus diacanthus. Next base: position 2,881,704 of record CALSBV010002302.1, read on the forward strand.
ACACCGTGAATCCATAACATGGGAGGGTTTTCACACTAGTACGAAATGTTATTTAGAAGTTCTACGCTCTTTTGATTTACAGAATAGGATTTTACTGGGCAAACAACAAATAAATGAAAATAATGAAAATAAGTGTAATTATATAACTATAACAAGTTTTGTCTTTAAGCTTTTTTTTGGACATATCTATTGTAATAGTCTAATAATGGTCCAAAATTGCATAGTTTTGAGTCAAAAACAACGAGCAGCATTGAGTATGATGTCCTTATGTAGACTGACTTAGACTTAGACTGGGGCGGGTGGGTTATCCATTTCTGCCTTAAAAAATTACTTAAATAATTGATCGGTTATCAAAATAGCTGCCAATTATCAATTTCATTTCAATTTTATTTCAAAATCAGTGCTTCCCTAGAAACAGATTTAACGTACAAATGTTGAGGGACATGTGACGTCAACGTCCACTGAACCTTCCTCACATTAATACATGAAACCAACAGAAAAGTCATATTTCCATCCACTTTTCTATGCTGTTTTTCACCGTTTGAGGGCTTCGTTTTTTGTCTGAATTATTACACTTTTTAACGCTGAGTTAGCACGATAACATGTATTTAGCCACCATATGGATATTTCAGAGCGATTTGTATCCCAGACCACTGGAACTATCATTCTCATTTTAAGTAGCTGCAGAATAATCTTCTAACAGCTACTGGAATTTGGTCTTAATTAATTTTTTTAAACAATAATTTTCCTGATAAATTGTTGTTTGGCTATAAAATGCCAGAAAACAGTAAAATGCATTTTTTTCCAAAGCTGAAATTTTCTTGACATGTCTTTTTTCAACCAACAAATCAAAAGATATTTAGTTTACTATCATTAGAGATAAAAACAAATCTAATATTTGTATTTGAGAAATCAGCACCAGTAAATTTTGCTTTAAAAAAGTGACTTAAACGGTTATCAAAATGGCTGCCGATTCATTTTCTGTCATTTGATTTATCAACTAATTGAGTAAAAAAAAAAAAAAGCTAAGTTTGTTCATTTCTGTCTGAAATCAAGGACACATTGTTTCAATGTGAAGGTAAATCGGTTATCTGTAGGTCGTACGTACCACTCTGGAGCACAAAGGTTGACACGAGTAGCAACAGTAACTAAGGGGGCGGGGCTTAGCGAACGCTCAGTTGGAGGCAATCAGGCATCTTTTAATGGAATTTGCATAAATGTATTCACATCACACTAATAACTCTGTAAATGATCACGCAAGGCATCAACACTTCCTGTACAGCCTCCATAAGTGAATAATGACACTTCTTACAGAACCCTGACTTTGTAAACTGGCATTTAACAGTAATGATTCATTAGTGAATTATACTTCATGTAGAAATGAAGGATATGTAAGGGGTGTTTATGCCGACACTGTCACTTTAAGAAGCGTATGATGTCTTTTCTGTTATGACTGTGTGACTACAGGAAGTCCGATGATGAAGGTAAAACGTGTTTGGAGAAGACACATCACGACATGGACATCTTCAGGTGTGTGTGTGTGAGTGTGTGTGTGTGTGTGTGAGTGTGAGTGTGTGTGTGTGTGTCATTCCTCTGTCTCTTCTTCGCTGTAGTCGCTCAGAGGAAACTCACGACTCTCCTTCTGTGTGTTGTAGTTTTTCCTGTGCATCACACATTCCTGGTCGATGATCGCCTGCAACATACACACACATACACACACACACGCACACACACACAGAGTTGATCAATAAACCTACCTGTATGTTTGTGTAATTGAGAGTTTATTAAGTATAAAAGTTTCCTCTGCAGCTTTGAAGGCAGCAGCTTCTGATCTAATCACCGTGTAATGACTTTACACACACACACACACACACACACAAACACTTTGGCTTGAACATCACAGAGACACACACACTTCCTGCTGCTCTGTCAAGACCTGCCGTGTGTGTGCGCGTGTGTGTGTGTGCGCGCGTGTGTGTGTGTGTTTTACTGTGTTTAACATGAAGATTTGCTGTTGTTGACTCAGCGTGTTTTGGGGACTCCGCTCAGGATACAGGATGTTTTGGCTCAAACAAGAGTTTCTAAAAGGAAGCCAAGTTACATCATCTACATTTTCTCTTTTTTCAAAAGGCTCTTTCTTAATTGTTTGGTGTGCTTTGTCTTTACTTTTAGTTGTTTTAATGATTCATCTTCATATATTCACTGTGATTTTGTATTCGATCGCTCCACTCTATTTTTTTATTTTATTTTTTATCCTTGTATTTGAAGCAGTTTGCAACGGTAGTTTTTAAAATTCCTGTATAAAAAAAGTTTTTTTTTTTTGTACAATCAATAATGCCAATTATGTACAATAATTGGCCGCATATTTTTAGATTCAGTGTGACTTTCCAGGATATCACTACCACGCTGGGATCTGTCTGTCTGTCTGTCTGTCGATAGCATCCCAACCCTGCAAGATGAGATGATAATGAAGGCTGAGTTCAAAGGTGGCTGTGGTTCGATCAAGGGCAGCGGAAATAATGGAACAGGAAGTGGGGAAGGAGCCATTAGTCCCCCATCGGGATCACGTTTCAAGATTGGTCTCGCGTATGGAATCGTGTTTGATGCTGAATGTGTGTTATTATATTATCATATGATATTAAATAAATCTAGTGATAGTCGTCTTAGGTACACTGCTAATAGATCATTCAGCACGCTTTTAATGGAGATTGTGGTTTGGGTTAAAAAAAAAAAGTATCTTTGTATGTGAAATAAGTACGTGTGTTACGTGGCTGACGTTAGGTAAGTATGCAAGTTACATAACAAATGAGTCAACGTTGACTTGGTTTCACATGGGACACAAGCAGCGGGGGAAAGTTCTGTGTCACTCTTTATACTCTTTATACTTTGTATACTTTATAAGTTGCTCTGAGCGTCTGATAATGGTTTTACACTGGAGGCAATTGAAATCTGTATTTACCATTTTCTCCTCTCTGACAGCAGGATTACGTAACAGGAAGCAGAGTGGAGCGTACAGGATGTTGATCACCCCGATAAACACCATGAGACGGGGGAAACCCACTGCCTGGACCAGAGCGCCCCCTGTGGACGGTCCTGGAACAACAGGCAGAGACTTTTAAATATCATGATCACAGGAATATTCAAGACAAAGACATGAAAGAAATAAAAATAAAATAAGGTGTTTCTGTATTGTTACTTTCATTACTTGTAAATCTTGTCAAACTCAAAGACATAGTTTACCTGAAAAAGAACAATTAGGCATTAAAAAGGAGTTCACCACTTACATTTACACATTTATCTCATGACTTAGATTGACATTCTCCATATATTGTATAAAAGGACCCCACACGTTTTCAAAGAGAGATTATTTTCCTTTGATAGTATAAGTAATCGTTTCCAGAGGTAGAGTTATGGCCAATTCTTTAATCCAATTCTTTACCTTTGGTTTAGCGGTCTTCTTCAAAGAGAGTGAGAATAACTGTAAGTCATTTTTAATGCTAATTTCTTCTAAATGCAGACCACATTTCCATCCCGCATCCAACATGATGTATAATTATAGTTACAGGGTTTTTTGTCATACTTACAAGACCATAACTTCATTATGGATTTTTGTTCATTTTAAATAAAAACAAGATGTCTGTTTTCTAATAAACCGGCCACTACTTAGACCACCTGTGGTCATTGTACCGCCAATGCAGTGTGTATGTATAGCCTACGCGTGTAAATGTGGGTCACTGAATGTGTGTGCGTGTGTGTGTGTTACCGATAGCGAACCCCATACACAGTGCCACGTCAGCGATGGCGTAGACGCTGCCGTAGACAGAGGCGTGACGGATGTCAACCAGGTAACCCATGATGGCCATCATGGAGGAGTCCACCATACCTGAAGGACGACAGTCATTCAGTTCAACAAGTAACTCATTAAAAAATTGTTTTAATAATTATCAAAGTTATTGTTTCCATAAAATGTGTCTGCAAAATCATTTGTCTGCATCAGTTGACCTACAAACACCTTCAATATTTGCAATTTAATGAGATGATGAGATTGTTGATAATCACCTATAGCGAAGCCCAGACCTCCATTAGGTCCAATCAGACCATAGATACTCGTGGCAAAAGGAACCTGACACACACACACACACACACACGCACACACACACACACAGACACACACTCACACAGTAAGCATCCAAGGTGATGTTACTGGCAGCTGAGGCAGTTTTGGTTTGAGGCACGGCAGTTAAATTTGGTGTTTTTAACATTAAGTTTGGTTCCTGGTGGTGAGTAAATTCATGAGATGAAACAAATCTTTTAGACATTCTTGAAACAGCGTCTAACATGACTTCCTGTAACTACATGGGATGAATAAATGATATGTGGATCAACAGATTATTGGATAGATGGATGAATGAATGAATGTTGTACTCACACACAGCAGACTGATGCCAACGATAAACATCCCTAACATGGAGCAGAGCCACCTGGAGACACAGAAATACCCATCAACCACCTGTCTGCCTGCCTGCCTGTCTGTCTGTCTGTCTGTCTGTCTGTCTGTATTACACCTGCAGGTTTACCAGAAGTCTTCAGGTTCAGGTCCAAACAGGACTCAGACTTTCCAGCAAACTTAATCTGTTAATCTGCTGATTAAACTTCTTCCTCTGAGAGATTTTATGAACTGAGCGACAATCACTCTCACACAGACACACACGCACACGCACTCACACACACACACACACACACACACATACACACACACACACACACACACACACACACACACACTGACCGTCCCATCTTGTTGGCCAGAACACCAAACAGGTTTGTTCCTATCAGGTAGGAGATACTGGCAGGGAGGAAGGCTAAACCTGTAAAACAACACACATCTGTTAGAGAGGGAGAGGAGCAGAGGAACATAAGGAGAGGGGAGGGAAGGAGGGAAGAAGAAAGGAGGATAGAAAAGGAGGAAGAAGAGAGGAAGATAAGGAGGAAAGGAGGGGGAGGAAGAAACAGAGGGACATCACTTGTGAAACCACGTTAACGTGGACAGAGACATTTCTGAGGAAGTGTGAGGTTGATATTCAGACTGTATGGAGTGTTTGTAATAATTCAGTCAAACCAAGTCAACATATTTGAAGTCAAAAGCCTGCTATCATTAGACAAAGCTCAAGGGACAGGGAGGAAGTGAGAAAGGGAAGTGCAATCAGTGACGTACCAAGTTGCCATTTAGGGGAACACATGGTCTGCATCATCCAGATGGGCAGAGTTGGCTCCAGGATGGCTACACCCATGTTGGCAAAACACAGAGAACCTGCAGATAGAGCCCAGAAATATGTAATACTCTGGAGATGTGTTTGTCTCGTGACATTTCTTGTGAACGTGCAGGTGAGTGTGAGGAGAAGCCTTCTTACCTGCACTGATGAGGATGTACGGGTCCTTCAACAGCGTCAGTAATGGAGTCCCCTCTACACTCTGAAACACACAAACGAACGAACTAGAGCTGGTCATGTTGGTCCAGAAAAAATAAACCAAACTGGATGAGAACACATCAAATCAGACCGGATCAAATCAGATCGGACACGTTTGGAAAGTGGACTCACCCCCGGGGAGATCTTTGAAGGCTGCAGGATGAACAGCTGTAAGGCTGCAACACATACATGAAGACATGAGAACATGCTAACTGGATGCTATCAGTGTGACATCACCAGGTATATAACATCATGTATAGATGCAGTGAATCATAGTTGATTCTATTGATCAACTTATACTAAGGTGGATTAATATCTACGCTGAACTGGACGGTAAAACTTTGTCCGTTTGAACAAAGTAAAAAAATTATTATCTTGTTAGCATCAAACAACTCCAACTCCCATGAGTCTTAGTGGGTGTTCAGGCCAGAAACAGTCATGTTTGCTTTGGTGTTGTTTAAGGTACAAATTGGACAATGAATTTAGTTTATTGAGTTTAAAAGTTTAACAGACACCAAAACAGTAAATCAATTAAATGTTAATAACATGTGAGGCAGGATTTTAGAACTCAGACGGGCGAATACACAAATGGATTGCGCAGCTTTTGCGGCCTCTAAACCTGCAAAAATAAGACAAAAGGAAACTGTGAAAATCAAATCACCCCTCACTTTGCTGCCAAGCGAGTAGCGTCTCGGTGCTCCTGTGCTATTTGTATTAAGTATTTCATACATTTAGTCCAAAATTGGACCCTTTCTATGCAAATGAGCCTCATTGCAAAAACAGTCCAATTCACAAAGACCAGCGCTTATAGCCACACGCAGTTGTTCACACTACGAGCGGCAGAAGCAACAAAAAGGCCAAGAGGGGCCGGCTACGTAATTGCTGAGTCGCTATTGAAGTGTTACTCAAGCGCTCATTGGCGTAGTAATGTCGCTAAATAGCACTGGGAAATGGCCTTAAACAGCATCTTTTAGAGGGAACGGGACATGTATGATGGGTTTGAGCGCTGAAAAGAGACCAGTTTAACTTTTGATTTGTAGCACGTGAAGCCCGTCACAGCAGCAAGAGGTTTGTAGTTTCATGTCACCAGCATCCATTGAAAATGCCTTGCTGTGTTGCTGTGCTGCTCGTAGTGTGAACATAGCATTAAGCCGTTGGTGGTAAGCGCATTTGTACTAACAGATACTGTATCCCCATCCTTGCCTGAAGTTTTGAGGAATGAACGTTTCATGTTTCCTTTTATCGTTACAAAGGTAACATGGACAATTGCGATCAGATACAAAAAAGGGCAAATTGCATTCAGCTGCAAAGCTTTACGGGCGTGTTTGCGCTGTAATATCTTCAGCGCATCATCTTTTGTGAATCGGACCTTGACACCGGGCAGGTGGCAAATCATTCTTTGTCAAAAGTTGTGAAAGTTTTTACCTCCATCAAACACAGCCAGTAAGGCCAGGATCAGGAAGGGAGCGCGCTTTCCTACAAACTCGTACATCACACTGCCGAACGGAGCTCCAACTGAAACACAACACACACATTCAACACAGAACATTCAAGTATAAAAGTCTTTTTTTTTCTAACTCTTCTGCCAACAAACACAATCATATAAAACTCTGTCTCCAACGTCTGGCCTCAAGTGAACAATGCTGACAAAAAACGGCCTCTGAGTGTGTGTGTGTGTGTGTGTGTGTGTGTGTGTCATCCTGCCAAAATGTGCTCCTGGAGACACCAACTGTAGCAGGAAGTACCACAGAGGAGGTGTTGGGTAATTTGCCAGGTGTTCTGTCAGATTTAGATTTTTTTTGTCACCACGATAGCGTAGATAGATGCTTTCACAAAACTTTACAGATGTGTAGTTGAGATCAAAGTAAAGGCTGAGTACAAAAATGGCCATGGTCCGAGAACGCTTCATGCCCCAAGTCCGATTTGTTGTCATGACACTTTACAGGTGTGTAGTTGAGATCAAAATGAAGGAAAAACATTTTCTTACTACGTTTTTCTTTTAGACATTTTGTAGCAGCATTGTTAGAGCCTGAGAACAACAACTATAACTGTTGTGCAGATGACAAAGAAAGACTTCAAACATCATCATTTATTTGTTGATTGTTATAGAAGTACAAACGTGTGTGTGTGTGTGTGTGTGTGTGTGTTTTACTGTGTTTAACATGAAGATTTGCTGTTGTTGACTCAGCGTGTTTTGGGGACTCAGGATACAGGATGTTTTGGTTCAAATAAGAGTTTCTAAAAGGAAGCCAAGTTACATCATCTACATTTTCTCTTTTTGTGTGTGTGTGTGTGTGTGCACGTGTGTGTGTGTGTGTGTGTGTGTGTGTGTGTGTGTGTGTGTGTGTGTGTGT
>CALSBV010002302.1:2890085-2904157 GCA_943590825.1 Bovichtus diacanthus
GTGTGTGTGTGTGTGTGTGTGTGTGTGTGTGTGTGTGTGTGTGTGTGACTTACTGATGGTTGACACAAACATGATGATGAAACCAGCAAACATGGGGATGTGATAACCGACCCTGCAGAGACAGACACTTATTTACTTTTTGAAAGAATATATAACAACATTTCTCGAAACATAGTGTAATGGCAAAGGCACACACACAAGCCATCCACAGTCTCATCAATGCTAAGATTAATATCATTTAATTGGGTAAAGAGAGCACACGTCACCCCTGTGACACTGAATGCATTCAATCCCAATATTCTTGATCAAGTACAATACACACGGAGGGTCACTTTGTTTCATTACTTGTGGGAATCTGGTGAGATTCAAAAAGGTGTCGGAGGTCTGTGATGGTGCTGCGCGGTGTCTCTCGGATGATCTCATCCCCAATACCTATAAAGTTCCCATATTGTTGTATATAAATACTGTGAAAGTATCAAAATCGTGATGCACACAGCCGCTATTCAGAAGCAACGGTGCCTTGAAACTAGCCGTCGGGACTTCCGTAAAGTTGTGATGTCACAACTTTACCATGTGTACGCTGAAAGTCATTCAGACAGAGGGGTAAATACAGGTATATTCAGACGTATAGTATGACACATATAAAGTGCTTCATGAACATTAAAGCCTTAAAAGTATGAAGCTGAAAGAGAGCATACTATGTCCCATTTAACTGCTGCGTCAGAACCCAAATGCGGCCGTGTTGGTGACTCTGCGTCGGAGAGATGAAGAGTGCGCTACAGCCAAGGCGCTTCATCTGCTGGGAGACTGTGAGTATCCCCTCTGTTGGCTGATGGTTGAAAGATTTAACAGCAAAACATAGCTACTGTGTATCCTGAGGTCTTCCTATACTGAGTTTGTTGATATTCGGGAGATGTTTTGGGAATTTGTTAAAAAGGGTGATATTGAAGAGGCATTGAGAGACTTTGATGACTCATGTGATTGTGAAGAATGTCACTAATGTCTATTTGTTGACTGTAAAGTTTCATCTTTAATCCTTATTTAGTTATTTATTCACTTTTTTATTTATTCATGTGGATTTAGTTTATTTATTTTTAGTATTATTGTTATGATTATAATAATAAACATTATATTATTCCTCCCCAGCTAGTGTCCATCACACTTCATGGACACTTTCTTACAGAAACATTCCACCTTCTCAAGTCCTCGTCTCTGCAATTGCAAAAATTCTACATTTATAGGTGTAATCATTTCCAAAATTCATAACATGTTTTTATCTGACAAAATATTCTGCTTTAATCCATATTTTTTGGCGTTTAGCCTTTCACGTACCTTTATCAACACACAGTAAAAGCTTAATTTCGAAAAATCCAAACAGAAGCCGAATGTTAAAAAATAAATTCTGATGTTTTGTGATCCGCGGTGGAAAGTAACTAAGTGCATTTACTCATGTACTACACTTTTGTTTCGACTATTTTTGAGGTACTTGTACTTTACTTGAGTATTTCCGTTTTATGCTACTTCGCATACTCTTTCAAATATTGCACATTTTACCGCACTACATTTATCCGACAGCTTTAGTTACTTTTTATATTCAGATTTGACATAAAGAGAACATACAATAAGCTTATAAAATACAATGCATTCCTAAAGATGAAATCAGTGTTTTCTTTGAACATCAATTCAACATTTTAAAACTAACTCCACCACAACCAGCCACAACAGTCATTTGCTGCACTAACATTCACAATCTCACCATATGTCATATATATGTAACATATATCTGTCATATATAATGTGAGAATAATCGATATATAAGCTGTTACAATGTGCCTTATTGTGTCCTTATTTTAGAAGTATTAAATGTGATATGAAAAATGTTATTGAATTAAGTGACTATGCATAGTATAGTGGCCAACATACTGTGAAATAAGATGCAATATTTGTAAACTGTGAAGCGGAAGAGTACACCTCCTAAAAGGGTGACAGAAGATCTGATTGGAGCAGAGAAGCGCTGAAAGGCGTGGCCACGCCTAAGAGCCAACAAGGGGCCAATAGGACCTGGCCCCAGCCAACCAATGGGAGAAGACTATACCTGAAAGGTGGCGGTTATAAAATATGTTGTAAACAAGAGATCGAGGCCATTCTGTGGATCTGTGAGACAGAGTCACTACTTTAATGTGGTCTGTGGACAGTGAAATGGGGCGGTCCTCAGCTGAGTACTTTTGCAATGTATACCATATCATCATCGAATAAATACAGTTAATATGAAGAGAAGTTTTCTGAAATTGATTTCTATGCGTCTCTATTTCCAAATATAAGAACACGACAATAATAATATATCAGTCACACGGTACGTGTTACTGCAGAATGCACTGACAAAATGGGAAAAGGGGGATCGTTCAATTTACACATATGCATTTAGTGCATACTACACAACTCGTTTATTTCTCTTTCAAACATATTTGCATCTGGTTGAGATGAACGAAAGAAGTTATGTTTTGTTTAAATGTAAAGCCTCCTGCGAACGGGCTCAACCGACCGTTACAAAATTCTTTGAGGATGTTTAAAGTGTGTTTTATAAGGTTCTGGTATTCACCTTTCCCCATTGGTGGAGGGGAAAAACATCAAAGTAGTTTGAACTGCTCTGGGTTCATTTGGAGTCCAATGCCAAAGTTGTGCAATATTAGAAATCAAGTTGAGAAAATCAGAACTTAAGTTGGAGTTACAGGCTGAAGATCAGGTATCCTGGACAAGATGAAATGACTTTGACATCACACAATAAATTGGTTTCATGGTGACTGACGACTAATCTGTTAAATCAACATGATTCTTCTAAACAGTCTAATGTGAATGAAATATTTTGATCGAGAATAAGAGGGTGTGAGATGGTCACTCATTATGTGTCGTGTTCCCCTTCCCTGTCCACTAACTGCCCCTCCAGGTTACCAAGCCTGTCCAGCCCGCTCTCATTTCTGGGATTTCCTCTACCAAGCTTTCTCCCCTGGATTCCTTTCCCCGCTCCTCAGCCGAGACACCAGCCTCCATCTCGCCTTTTTCCCATAAAACACTTGTTTTTTACCTACCTGCCTGTCCTGCATCTGCATTTGGGTTCTGCCTCAGATTTGTGACGCTTAGTAGACTATTTGTGTTTGTCTATCAATAGTCTTTCTGGGTCTTTTTGGTTGTTTCGCATCTTGTGGCAGACGTTTTCCGTCTCGTTTTGTTTTGTGTCTCTTTGTGATTTCAGAGCAAGAAAGCTAGTTAGCAGTAACTTCGATCCTACAAAAAATCATCCACCCATGAAGGTACCTGTTGGTGAGCGGGCCAACGAAGGGGTTGATGAGCAGCTGGACGAGAGCTTTAGAGGCAAACAACAAACCGACACGGACATTTTCCTCCCCCAGAAACGCACTGTCCTGAAGACATGAGGACTCCTGCAGGAGAGAGAGAATGTATAAACTCACCTGTAAGCACTGATCTATGAGTGTCAGCTAAACAGCACCTACTGTAGCATCACTAGTCTTGTTGATCTGCAGGTCTGTGGGCGGGATGCTCTGCTCCGTGGGCTCGGCGTAAGGGTTCGGTTTGGTCCGGATCTCCTGCAGACTAAAGGTAGAGTTGTCGAACAGGGACACCAGAGGAGACAACCGGGGGCTTTGCTCCGATTGTGTACCCAGGACCGGTGCACTGTGGCTGGGTTGAGGGAGCGGGGAGGTTCTGCTGGAGGTCTGGAGTTTTAGCCTGGGGGAGGGGGACTGTGAGGCCACCATGCCCAAGCGTGGTGCGCTGAGGCTGGGCAGAGGGACCAGGGAGGGCTGGACGGTCTGCGGCTCTGGACTGGGATGCTCCATAGCATAGAGGAAGGTCGGGATGATTGGCACTGGAGGAGGAAGATTGTTTGGTTCAGTCATTGGCTGCTTGATTAAAATAAAAGTTCCTTCACACCATGAACATATTTGTCTTGTAAAAATGTGGATATTTCAGTCATCCGGGGGTAAAACTGTGAGTCATCAGTCGATGGTAGACAATCTTCTCAGCGACTTTAGGTGGAACACAATGAAGTGAAATGGCCGTAAAGTAACTAAAAACAATGATTAACTTTATGAATAAAGTTCATACAAACCATGTAAGATAATGATAGGAGTTCTGCTCAGCAGCAGTGTGCTCAGTGCTGCCACTCCTGGACATAAGATGAAGTACACATCAGGACTAAAGAGCAAAGCCTTGTTTATACTCACGTGAGACTTCCCAGGCAAGTGACGAGCATGCATAAACTCAAATGCTCAAAAGTAAAAGTGTAAAAGTAATAAAACAAGAATTTAAAATAGAAAAAACGGCATGGACCAAACACGATTTTTTTTTAAGGATCTCCTGTCATAACAAAACAATTCTTTCGTCTTTGTAAAATCCTGAGACTATTATATTAATGATGACATTTTATTGATTATTTAAAATCTTAATTGAAGTTTTATGTTTTAATCAAAACATCTTATCAGGCCATAATGAGCTGGTAATGACACATAAAACCCGGAGGAGAAAAGAGCAGAGAAAAAAAAATAAATTAAGAATTTTATGTGAGAAGAGACCGAAGGAGACAACTGTGAACTGAGACTGCAGACTTTAAAGTTCAAAGTCAGAAGGTCGTGTGTGTGTGTGTGTGTGTGTGTGTGTATGTGTGTGTGTGTGTGTGACCTCTGCAGCCTTTACATGCAGCTCTGAGTCTAACTGCTGACGACAGCTTTGACCTCCAGGTTTTTAGTTGCGTCACAAATCTGTTTCCAGCAGCTGGAGGAACATTGGAGGACGGTCTGTTAATGTATCATGTCTGGAAACACCACATTGACAAAAGTATGTGGACAGCTGACCTTATGTGACCGTGACTTTAATTACATGCACAAAAGGTTCCGGTTGTTCGCCTTATTCCTAAAAAGACATTATTCCTACAAATCTGTTGACATGGCGAGTGAAAATTAATATTCCACTCATTTTCTATTTACATGCACTGACTGTTGGGAAACCAAGGCGTGGCCTCACACAGTTTGACCTGCTTTGTCTCTATATCAACGTCAGAGCATTTTAAACAGACGACGGTTGTCATTGTTCTTTAGAGGAGTCACTGAAGTCCAACGCTGATGTTGGTGGTCCAGTCTGGCTCACAGTCGGTGTCCAGTTCATCCTGAAAGTGTCGGATGGGGTCGTGGTCGGGGCTGTTCTGTATGGAGCTGCTTTGTGTCATGTTGAAACAAGAAACAGTTTTCCCCAGTAGATGATTCTGGACTTTCTGGTAGGTGTGAATACATGTTCAGACCTGTAGTTTAGGGATTTGGACTCAATGACCACATTAACATAGAAACAAATATTCAACTATTATTCAAACTATGACAATATTCCATTTTGATATTGCGAATTGGGCTTTAACGAATGTAACATTTTACAATCAAGACATATGGGAGATGCTGATACACGGCCACTTGCAAGGCTGGTGTAGGGACGCGGGTGAGGATTCTTTCCAACGATGTTATATTAGAGACGCCAGAGACACATTTACTCGGTATGTAATACGTCATAGATATTATTACACTCCTACAAGACTCAATAAAATCGGTCTAATTAAAGATAGTTGATGCTGGAAATGTAAAACAGAACGCGGTACACACATGCACGCATTATGGGAATGTCATGGTTTCTCCCTTCTTGTTGAATGTTGAATATATGGGTGAATAGTCAGAATGTCAACTTCCCAGATAACCAAAGTTACGTCTCCTTGTAGTGCTGCGGTTGAGTACATTTGCATTTAGAGTATGAACAACTGGCTTAAAAGAAACCTTGATTCTTTTAAAGATGTTGGACAGAGCCTCAAACTCCGACACTGATAATGTGGAGGGAACAAATGATGGGAATTGTTGCAAGTGAAAAGATGCTGGGAAGATGCTGAACAGGGGAAGTGATATGGTTAAGAACAATAGGACAGCTTCAGTGGATATGCTGTATATCCGGAGTTTGGTACAGTACATCTGTTGTAGCCATGTACTAATGCACACCACGTTATTGTAACCAAATAACTGCCTTTTCTTATAGCAATGTCTGTTTGGTTATACTTCCCGTTGTTGTTCGTTTTTTTTTGTTTTTTTTGCCGATGGATATTGTTTTTATAAAATTCAATCAAACTTAAAAAAAACATATATATATATATATTTTTGTAAATAATAGTAATGCAATTTCAAATGACCGACATCTAGAGTGTTTGTACTCACCGACCACAGTGAGCAGCATGTTGTCGAGCAGCAGAGCAACACACACCACCACCAGGACGAGTCTGGGAGAACCTCGACTCTGACGGAGCCACGCCATGTCTGCACACACACACACACACACACACACACACACACACACACACACAGTAAGCATCCAAAGTGATGTTACTGGCAGTTGAAACAGCTTTTGGGTTGAGGTACGGTAGTTGAATTAGGTGTTTTTAACATTAAGTTTGGTTCCTGGTGGTGAGAACTGTAAAGAAATTCATGAGATGAAACAAATCTTTTAGAAAAACACACACAACAGTTATTGTTTTTGTTTTAGCCTTTTTCACATGTTTTGTATGTTGCTGTCAGCCTTTATGTCTTTGGTTGGTTTTGTTGGACAGATGATGAGAAGACTGACCTCTGGGGACAGAAATGTAAACCCAAAACACAGCATATTGTTCAGTCATTTTGTGTCCCTCTTAGCAACTAATGTTGCAGGTTAAACGTCATTTTTAGGTTCTGCTGTTGGTTAAAAACGACAAGTGAACTTCAGTGTTTGGAAGCTGTCAGCTACATCCCATCCACACTGACTCTCTAGTGTGTGTGTGTGTGTGTGTGTGTGTGTGTGTGTGTGTGTGTAGATGAATGAATGTCGTTCGTTCTTCAGGTATTTGGTCATAAACAAAAGCATTGGACACGTTAAAATGTTGACCAGACGATGGCGCTAGATGAAAAGTCAGAGGATCAACAAGGTTATTACAATTCTTCCTGAGGGAAACATGAATGGACGTCGTCTCCTTGATGTCACAGTATGTTTCTGAAAAGCCATCGTGAAGCTCAGTGTGGTTGGCTCTGGCAGTCGCCATCTTGCCAGTGACGACACAGCCAATCGCAAAAAGGGCAAAGAGGAGGATTGTCGGTGAAGCTGAAGTGAAGCTGAGGTCCCGGAAGACCCAGCAGAGCAGACAGCTAGAAGAGACGGGCTGCAGTTGAATTGTCTTTTTTGCTAACTGAGTGAAATGACTGAAGTATTAAGTGGTTGCCATGATAATAGCACTCCTAATACTTAAAATACTAATGAAGGTGCTTCAATGTGTCCTTTCTTCTCTCCTTTAGCATAGGGTGCACTGGACCATCCTTTACCAAAGGAACGAAGATAATGCTGTCGCACAATTCCTAGCAACATTTAAAGCGAAGCAAAGCACCGCAGTTGTCTTTTTTTAAGTCCTTAAGCATTCTCCTTCACATCTTTCCTTGACCATGTGAGGTTTTCCATTCAGGTCAAGGAAGCGTGGCCAGGACAAGACATAGGGCATGTACAGAGAGCGGAGAGTTGACGGGGCTGCAGTCAGTGCTTTGCTGTGCATGAAAGTCGCGAGTACAAACACCTGTGTGAAAAGCTGGCGTGAAACAAAGGATCGGATCGGGCTCAATAAAGTCAAGTCAGGTCATGAAGATGCCTTGATCAGCCCCGATACCGATTGTGTTTTTGAAAATACGCATGGAAAGCAAGCGCCAAATTTGCCTTTTATCTCCGAAATCTGCCGGTAAGTGAAAAATCAGAGCTTGAATGTCGCAGTCTAAACTTGTGAGAGGAAAACTGAGTGTAGGACAGACATACGGATAAATAATCGTGGTCAGCCTAGCTTAGCATTAAGATTGCAAGCAGGGGAAACAGCTAGCCTGGCTCTGTACAAACTCAAAACCTGTAAACAGACTCCAGATCAGACACCACAGTGGGCGGTTTGATACTGCCGGCTCAGTCTGTGATAATAACAGAGCTTCTGTTTTATGAAAGATCAGATGTGATATGAAGTCTTCACTGTGTTTCTTTATTACAGTATAGAAACATTATAAAGCCAAAGAACACGTCATGCAGGTGTAGATGTTGATTCTACTGCTGTTTGTTTGTTTGATTGTTTCTCTGTGTTGAAAGTATTTCCTTCCTTATTAAACACATGCAAAGCAAATTTATTAATTATTTAAAGCCCACAATGTTTACATCCATGTTTCCCAGCTGGCAGTCTTCTTCTTCTTTGCTGTTGTTGGCACGTTACTACGTTTCTTTGCATGGTACCACCACCAACTGTAAGTCAGTAGAACATAATCGTGTCACCTGCATCCTCGTGTGCACGATACAAACAGAACAGTGGCCTAACTATAAAAACCATTGCTCCATAACTGGTCGCCTTTCGCCATCACACATACATGTCCAAAGAATGCTCCTAAAACCCGAACAATATTGGCATGTCCTACATGTCTTCATCAGAAAATGCTACATTCAGAAGAAGGCCTAATTCGGAATATCCAAACAGAACAATAGTGGAAATATTTGTGTGCATGTAAATGTAGCCAATATGTTCATCTCAGGATGAATTGTAATAACTTTGGTGATCCTCTAACTTTTCATCTCACGCCATCATCAGGTCAACATTTTAACGTGTCCAATACTTTGGTTTTGTCACCAAATACCTGCAGAACTAACGACACTCCCATCAGCCTCAGCTGTACGATGTCAGCCTCGACTATCAGTGGTTAAAGCTGTCGGGCAGTTGTAATAATGCAACACGAATAAATAGATGGATTACGGACACGGAGGACTTTCCTTTTGCTACCCATGCTTGTGTTATTCTGCACAACTATTGTGGAGTTTACAAAGACACAGTAAACAAACTACGCATAAATGCCGCTCCCGGTGGCGTTACGACGTGGACCTCCGGCTGCCCAGCAGAGCTATGAGTGTGAGAACAGATGACAACGAAACTGAAAAGGGGGAACGAGTGAGACAAGTGTTGACCACATTTCTTGACCCATAATGTAGTAAAACTTCAATTAGTAAATCATGTTTTAAAGTCAATTGGATGTGTGAGAGAGAGAGATGGAGCAAGACCATGGCTATAGTAACCAAATAGCAGCCTTGTAATGGCGCTTGCCCCCCCCCCGCTGAACTCGTCTCTGTTTGAGTGTCCTTGTAAAATGGATAGTAGTTGATTACGATTGAGCCGCTTTAAAACCAGTTGTAAAATACTCCACACACAGCTGTGACTGCTCAATAGTATCACTGCGCCAATTTGTCACCTATCGTGGTAAGTGGTTGGAAGAGACGAACAGGCTGGAGGAAGAAGATCAAATTATTGACCTGATGATGAAGGAACCCAGGGACAATATGTCATACTACATGCAACCAGCCATAAAACCAGAAGAGGAAGAGGAAGGAAAAGAGACACTGAGACGGACACTGAAAGGATCTAACCCATCCATCCATGGCGAGTCAACTGTGTAACGTTAGCTAGCTTGCGTGTTTTTAGCCCAGGGAAGCCTAGTATTTCCACATTTCGCAGGTTATAGTGAGCATGATAGTTATAGCAATCATATGTTTTCCTTTCTTTCTAACAGAAGGTGTAGTAGAGAGCCAGCACCTGTCCAGAGACAAACAGAAGAGCACTGACGTGATTGAACATTACACAATTAATGAGGGTATCCAGATAAATGTTAATAATCACCCCCAATCTTTGATCAAGCGGCTGTGTGTTGCAGCTCTGTCACTGGATAACTATATGGCTTGGCGGAAGAATGAATATTTGTTATCAATAAATGATTAGAGTTCTTTTGTTCCTGTGTTTATTTTATGAAACCTTGCCAGGTATACGTAGCGACTCTTTTGTAAAAGCAATTAGCCACTAGAGGTCGTAATTTACAGTGATTTTACAACAGCTCAGAGGCATTGTCAGGCACGACGCGCAGCAGATCGCTGTAAATGTAGGCCTTTCATGGCTAATTGCTTAATTTTATTATAGGAAGTAGACGATACTCCGGTGTGTGCTCTGTAACCAGGCAATCAACAGCTGAGGAGACAATCTGCTTTCCAATTTACATCCAGGAAGCGCATGTCCAGTGTCCGTTAGTGGTCATGTGATGTGTGTTAGTATGAACGGAGATCATTTCCAAAATGGCACTGAAACGCTCGTGTGTGAACGGAGATCGTTTTCGTCTTAAAGCGGTGTTCTAAAAAAATAAAACCATGTATTAGTGTGGATGTGGTCTTAGACATTTTTTTAACCATTTTCCAACAATTTCTTTTACATTTAAAAAAAGAATGTTTTTATCTTATTCGCAGAAAATAATTAGAATTTGTGTAAATTGTTCAGACATGATACAGTAAGATATTGATTTAGTGCAAATAATAAATTGTGAATAAAAACTTTTAGACATGTCTTTTTTTTCCCATTTCTCCTTGTGAACGTGAGCTGAGCGACTGTTTACTGCTCGTCTGTTCTGACTGCTGATTGGTTTAGAGGCTCTTTCCTCCCTCACTAACACAGTTATCTCTCTCACACACACACACACACACACACACACACACACGCACACACACACACACACACACACACCTCCTTTTATTCTCTTATCTCTGTCCATCTCGTTTGTCTTTCTCTGTGCTGTTTGATGGAAAATTGATGTCAAATGTAATTTTGTTTCCGAATCTATAGCTTGACACAGCAGAGAAACAACCTGAACATCATGGATTCTGCAGAGCATCTTCAGTTTTATAATCGATGCAATTTTGTTTTTATTTATTTAAGTTAATGATGAATTATTTTTATCATGAGTCATTTTAGAGAAAATGTTTCCTTCTCTTTTCTCTCTGTCACTTAAAGAAATAAAATAAACACAGGCTGCTGCTGATTGAGCAATAAGTGACAATCTATAGTCAATACTTGAGCTGAAGCCATATATAATCATTACACTTCCATCTGTCAAACGGCTGCAGACACACATTTCATCCTGACTGACACTAACACAGGTAAAGACTCAGAAAACAGATTAAAACAGCAATAAAATATTCAAAACACAATAAAACAATCACAAATAATCTATAATTATATATATAATAATCAAATAATAGATATCTTAACATCTACTGTACAAAAATAAAGCTCCACTAAAAGTCAACATAAAATTAATCTAAAGAAATAGACAAAACAATAAGAAAAGTAAAGAAATAAAATAAATCCAGAATTTTGACAAAATAAAAGCTTATCTGATGAACTTCGGGAAATGTTTAAATAGATAAATCAATCTCGTTTAAATCTAACAAATGTAACCTAATATCTAGATCTAGCATATGTAATTAAACAGATAGGGAAAATACAAGCTGAAAGAAAACATTTTAGAAAGTAAAAACAGAAATAGAGGTCACCCTATATAATAATTAATGACTGAAATGGACAAAACCCGACAGATCAACTTTTAAAGCAGAATTTAAATTTAAAAAATCAAACTCACTTCAGTTATTTGACTCGCAGACAGCTGGTAACAGACAGGCAGGTGGCTCCTACCTGGGTCAGTGATGCTGCTGTTCTGGTTCCTCCAGCTGCTAACGGACCGACAATATGTATGAGAGGAGAGAGGAAAGGAGACAAGGAGATGAGAACAGGGACTGAAGGAAGAAGGGAGGAGGCTGATGCTCTTTTATTCTGATAAAAACAGACGATACGGAGACACTCACACACACCCTCTGACCTGTGTGTGTGTGTGTGTGTGTGTGTGTGTGTGTGTGTGTGTGTGTGTCAGTAATTGTGAGCATCTGCTGTCCTTTTATTGAAGCCTGGAACAACCTGCAGGCAGGAAACCTTATCACACACACACATCTACACATACACTGCAGGTCTGTTTACACTGCTGGTCTCTCTGTATGATGTGTTTAATGCATGTTTGTCCTCACACACATACTGTCACTTCACATCTGAGCACAAATAATCCACAAAACAAATAATAATATTCCTAAATTAAAGGTCGTATTCGATATTGTGTGTGTTTTTGGGAATCAGAAAACAGCCGACTGTTACAGTTCTGATAGTATTTCCAAATCATCCATCAGTTGCCACAGACTTCCTTCCTTCAGGCCGCCGCAGGTGATGTTTGTTGGTGGTCGACCTGCACGGGTAAAGACACAATAAAAACAAACGTTAGTCCTGCAGCAACTACAGAGCAATGGCCATAACCAGAAAAAAAAAATAATAATAATTTCATGGCTCACCTGATTCGTTCCCTTTGCTCTTCGTTGTCATGCAAATACTGGAAATACTCTGAGCAACACAACACATCTTCTTTGTAGCGTCCATGTTGTTTCCACATTACGACTTAAAGCTCATGAACACACCAAAGTCAGAAGAACAAATTCCCAACTCTGGGAAATGGGACCATCTGAGGAACACTTGGGGCACAGTGGGCGGCTGTGTCTCAGGAGGTGGAGGGTCAGTGGTTCAATCCCCAGCCTCTGCAGTCAGCATGTCAAAGTGTCCTTGGGCAAGATACTGAACCCCAAATTGCTCCCAATGGCCAACAGTGTGTGTGTGAATGGTTATCACTAAAAAAGATTTGTTCATTAATTTTTCGCACATCACTATCACCCAATCTTTCTCCCCGAAGCATGAAGTGCAGTGCACCTGCTTCAAGTACAGGGAGTTAAGTTGATTATTAGCTTGCTAGACAACATAAGTTGCTAGCTCATCAAAACGGTGAGGAGGTGCAATTTATTTTTTTAGGACTTAAAGAATGAAGTATGGAAGCTTTATATTACACTTGTATGGAGCATACTTTCAATGATTATTATCACACCATGATTATCAGGTCATGAACATATCATGCAGAAGCTTTTTGTAAATCACTGAGCAGGTTGTCGTTTTTACGCGTAAACTAGCTGGAGGGTTGAAGAAGACACGCCTCTAGTTACTATCTAGATCTATCTATATCTCTTATTCTGTCTATGAAAGCTTGAAGAGGTGCATAATTCAACAGAATTACCTAAAAATTAAAGCAATATGGTAGTGAAATTTACAATATAGGCTACAGTAAGAAATAAACTGTTTGCGCGCATTGGCTTGTTCTGAACAGCTGACCGCAGTGGTACAGTCACAGGCTGGGACAAACGTTGTGTATGTTTTTACACAAAGAAATAAATGATTTAATCTGTCCTATGTTTGCCGAATTTACCAAAAGGCACAAGATAACTACGATTGTGTCATAGACAGTGTTGCACAAAGTTTATAAAGCTTCTCCTAACCCAACAACTCACAAAACTGTGCGTTTGTAAAGGGAGTCTGGGGGATTTATCTCATTGGCAACAAAGGTTCAAATTGTGGTTACCTTTAACTGTAGTCTATTATTTGTTCAATTTGACGTGTTTCTGTCAAAAACAAATCGTGTCTTTTTTTTGGGAAAAAGTTATTTGAGGTACTGGCCCATTTTAGCTTAACCAGTTCAGTAAAATGGGCCACGATTTCAGCTAAAATGGGCCACATACACACACGCTCTTACACAGAAAATACACTTTACCCCGATGTGCATTAGTGGCAAAGTTGCTGGCTCTGGTTATGCATGTAGGAATTCACACCTGCCAGAGGAACCTGAAATAGAACCGATCTCTTCTCCAAAAGAAGAAATGCCAAAAATGTAATGAAATATTTGCTCAACTTTTTATTGCATGAAATGTATTTATAGGGTTTTACTATAGAACACCAAAGACAATAGTTAGTGTCAATTTACTGTGAAAATGTAAATGATTTTAGCTCAAGAGGGGACCTGCTGTTACACTAACTCTCATCATTCTAAAATAATTACAATTTTCAAAATTTTAACAAATAAATATTAATAAGACCCATGCCAGTTTATAAAAATATCATTTGATCTCATGAATGGCTTTTTTGATGGTGTCATAAATCATTTAACAAAAAGTGTCCCATTTTAGCTGACTCCACCCTATATTATATTATATTATATTATATTATATTATATTATATTATATTATATTATATTATATTATAT
>CALSBV010002302.1:2904942-2930672 GCA_943590825.1 Bovichtus diacanthus
ATGCACACCCTATCATACACACCCTATCATGCACACCCTATTATGCACACCCTATCATACACACCCTATCATGCACACCCTATTATGCACACCCTATCATGCACACCCTATCATACACACACTATCATACACACCCTATTATATACACCCTATCATGCACACCCTATCATACACACACTATCATACACACCCTATTATGCACACCCTATCATACACACCATCATACACACCATCATACACACCCTATCATGCACACCCTATCATGTACACCCTATCATACACACACTATCATACACACCCTATTATACACACCCTATCATACACACCCTATCATACACACCCTATTATACACACCCTATCATACACACCCTATCAGGAAACAGGCGGTGACTCCCAGCTGCTGGAATTTGGATGTGAACTGGCAGGCAGCTGGGAGGGGAGATTATAAGTGGCTGCATCTACAGCATTGCTGTGCTCAGCAAAGGGTAAATGGCCTTTCACCCTTTCACACATACACATTCATACATTGATGGCAGAAATTGCCATGCAAGGTGCCAGCCTGTTCACCCACTCACACACACACACTCACACACAGTGTCCTGCCCAAGGACGCTTCGACATGCGGACCGGAGGAGCTGAACTGCTGATCTTGGAGACCCACTCTACCTCCTGAACCATGGCGCACAGAAAGAATAAAACGTTGTTTTCATTGGTTTGATAATATTTATTGTCAACATTTTTATGCATTATATTATATATATTACAATGTAATAATAATATAAATAAAGTGCATGATATAAAATGGAATAATTACACTTACATTATATATTATGTAATAATTAAATTATATGTTTTGCACTTTATTCTGTGTTTTGTCATGTTGTTGAAGTAGGAATATTTGAATCGCATAGATAATATTTGAAGAAGGAGATACATCTATTTTTTAACCTGGTTTCTGTTGCAGCTTTGTCTCAACGCCTCAAATATGGACCGAATTTGAATTGTAATAAAAATCGATTTGTGTGTCACTTGAAACATAAGTCTCTGCTCATTCTCTTTGTTCGAAAACTTTTGTATTTGTGGGGTAGTTTCCTCTTGGTAAAATTCCCAGAGTGGTATTTGGTCCTTGTATTCATGGGTCTTTTAGTGGCCCAGTTTCAACAACAACAAACACTTAAAAATAAATAAAAATCATCCTGACAAAATAAAAAAAATTCACGTTAAAACTTTTTCTTCCACCTTGAGAAAACAGATGAGAAAACACTTACTTGGAAAAATGATCAAGGCAAAAGCATTTTGTCCCCCTGTTCTTAGTTCATAAACAAAATGGACTTAGAAAATGGATCAACATTTCTCTCACTGGCCTCTCAGGGCTTCCGTACCGTTTGCACTTGTATATGAAACTTTTTATTCCCCTGCCCATCAGGATTCCTTGGCAGAAAAGGAGAACATATATATGTTATCTTAATGGGACCTTTCTGGTTAAATAAAGTTGAAATAAAAACAAACCTGGAAATAATTGAAACTCGACTGCGTTGGATTTGTGTGTTCTGAGACCCTGAGACTCTGAGACCCTGAGACTCTGAGACCCTGAGACTCTGAGATGACTCTACACCTGTTTGGTGTCCTCATCTGAAAATGTTAATCAGCTTTAATCACCTGTAAACACTCACACATCCGCCTGCCTGACGGAGACAGCTTCAGCTCTAATGAGTCTTTATCCCAACATTCAAACCACATAAAGTGATACCCCCCACACACACACACATACACACACACACACACACACACACACACACACACACACACACACACACACGTACACACACACACTCCTCAGACGGCTCTACCTGTCTGGTGTCTCCAGGTGTTTTCATCTCTCTGTGGTCTCTGCGGTGTCACATATCAAACGTCCCGCCCTCACCCGAGGCTTCCAGGAAGGAAGCGCTGTCTCTAGCGACTGATGCGGTCAAACTTCAAACGCACCTTCAAAACTTCTGAGAGACAGGACAGATCACAGGGGGTGGGAGGGGGGGAGGTGTGGGGCAGGGGTATAAAAAACGAATGTACCTGAAGGAGGAAACAGACGGAGCAGAGAGAATCAGACAAAATACTGGCATTTATTAACACAACCAACTAGAGCTCATTTTAGTGTGAAAGAAATCTGCAGGCAATAACTAAAATAATGTTAAGACTAGAAAGCAGAGAAGAGTCGTGTGAATCCAGTAGTTATTGACAGAATTACAGAGAACTGATCACTCAAACTATTTGACAGCAGCAGGGATATTTCCCTTTTTATTGTGAGGAGGTTAGAAAAGACCCTGGAAGGATTTAAACAAATTCTTCTAAAAATCAAAAAAAAACTGCTCAATTATTAGACCAAAAGACAGCAGAGTTGCTTGCAAAAATAAAACAATATTTTTTTTTTAAACAAGCTGAGAAAAGTCAGATTTTAAAGCTGTAAACAAGAAAGTAGAAGTAGAAATTTGTACATTTGGGTACATTTTCTTTTTTTTTTTTTTATCAAATCTGCAGTTTAAAAGAAGCTTGTTTCAAAAGTTTCTGCTGGTTCTGTCCCCTCCAGAGTGAGAGAAGGGAAATAAAAGGAGGATCCAGTGATCGACAGTTGATAGAGGATCGATCTAATCGATCAGAAGATGTGGATGTGGCGTAGCGTGCTGTGTGTGTCTCTGGCATGTGGTCTGGCTCTGGACTCCAACACCATCAGATCCTCCAAAGAGACGATGCAACAGAGCTCCGAGCTGCCGGTAAGAGAACAAATACTTTCCTGTAGTATTTATACTTCTACTGCACCACATGTCCGAGGAATGCACTTCATCCATCTGACAGACTGGGCTCCGGTCAAATGGGTTTTTGTTTTTTTTTTGCTTAGGAGTGAAATGATCAGCAGATGAAGTGTCAGCCGTGATAAGAGCTGTTGGGAGTCTCTAAATGTTACGGAAAGAAGCTTCAGTGCTTCCTTTCTTGTCTCCTTTAGCATAGGAGACACTGGACCATCCTTTATAAAAGGAACGGAGATAATGCCGTCCCACAATTCCCTGCGGCCACAACATTTGGCTGCTCACATAAACAGCCGATCATGCAGATCATATAAGTCACCGGTGCTAATTAAGCTTTTCCCATCTTATAGCCACAACTTGTTAAAATGCTTATACAGTTCGAGCGTTCAACAATATGTGAAACCCACGGGCGAACTCTGAATGTTTCCTAAGTGGGTTAGGAAAAGACATTCTTTTGACTATTTGATCGAAGCCCAGTTATTATTTACTTTGTAAATATGACTGTTGTCGGATAAAAATATTATATTCCCAAATACATCGACTTTTTTGTTGTTGTTTCGGATCAGTACTGAGGTTTCAGTTCCACTTAATTAAACCAAAATATAAAAGTGAGCAGAGACAGAAGTGCGTTCAGTTTGAAGGTGATCTCACTTTCCATTTAAAAGACTTTCGATTTTTCATTTTTGCTCCACTAAGTTTATCTGACAGCTGGAGTTTTATTACTATTATCATTTAAAAAATATATATATATATATATAATAATAATATAATTATAACAATAATAAACAAAATAATATAATACAGATTCAGTATACAGGGGATAATATACAAAAGGACCAATAACAAATGAGCCAGGCGTGTGTCACACTATACAAAATGATTATACAAAATACAATTATTATGTGTCTTCCCTTTTTGTTAGTCGATATAGAAAGTCACATATTGCTCAGCATCTTCGAGGAAAACAACAAAATAAGGTTATTTTTGTTGTTAAATTTACATTTATGAATCAAAAAATTGCCAACGTCATTGTCAAATATCTGTCTTCTTTTCACATTTAAAAACAAATTAACTAAACAACACATTTTTCCATAATCACGTTAAGTGTTTAAAGATATGATCAATGAGGTGTAAAACTGTTTCTGAATAGAGTTATGGAGTTTGGAGATTCACATTTTACGTTTTAACGGAGAAATGACTACTAACCGTCCCGGTTAAATAAAATGTTTTAATAAAAACAGATGTAACTGACATCAAACAAGTGAATCATCAAAGTCAGCTGAGAATTTTTTGTTTAATGTTTTAGATATAAATAATAATAATAAATGAATCAAGACAAAATTCTGCAAATTGAAAAAAAAATAAAAACATGATTTTGTGTGACAGACATTTTTCTTTCCTTTAACTATCTTGTGACAACTCAAATTTATTCTGGGACCTAGTAGGGGTCTCGAATCCCAGGTTTGCGTCATTGTAAGAAACTTTATGCTCACCTTATTACTTGATCAGCTGACATGCAGTTTGCTGCCTGAAAGGCTCTTCAGTTAGCAATTCATTGGAATTAATTAACTGGAATTGAATCCCTAAAATTAGCACCAAATCACATCGTTCTTTCGAGAAATGAATTTACACTTTCATATCAGTGACTTCCTATGGAATTTTCGTACACTAAGATTCTCTTGTTTAGTGAGTTTATACCTGTAGTTTATGTTGTTAATATCTTATTGAATAATTATAATATTAGAACTGGATTCATGCATGTGATTATACAGTGAACTAATTATACTTTACTGCGTGAGCTCATTATGTTTTCTGTGTAAAAACAGGCCTAGATTTGAGATTTATTTACTTCCTTAGCAACAGCAGCTTTAAAAAAAGCAACATGTACCTCATTTACCTTTCACATTATTATATCACTGTAATATTTTGTGAGGACATGTACTGTGTTTGAGGTACATCAGCTCTGCCACCTGTGGTAACTTTACATTTTGTATTGTGAACTTATTGTACTTAATGGTATAGTACTAGTGCGTACTAGTACGAGCACAGAGTCAGTAGAAGTAGCAGCACGGGCACAGACAGGCAGCAGGACACACGACTTCACAGTTGTTCGGCCTCTTTTTGTTGTTTTGGGGTTTTTTTGTGGTCGTTCCGCATCTCTCTTTGTGGTGATTTTATGTCCGGTGGTCGCTTTTTGTGTCTGTCTGTAGTTGTTATGTATCTCTCTGTGGTTACATGTTTCATTGTGATCGTTTTGCGTCTCTTTGTGTCTCTTTGAAGTTGTTTTGTGTCACTTTGCAATTGTTTTGGTTTTCTTGTGGTTAATTTTTTTGTCTGTGGTTGTTTTTGCACGCCTTTGTAGTCGTTTGATGTCTCTTTGTGGTCATTATATGCCTCTTTTTGGTCGTTTTGCATCTCTTTGAAGTCATTTTGTGTCTCTTTGTAGTCGTTTTTAGTTTTTATTAGACTCTTTGTAGTTATGTGTCTCATTGTAGTCATTTTTTATCTCTGTGTAGTCGTTTTGCATCTCTTTGTAGATATTTTCACTCACTTAGTAGTCGTTTTGGGTCTCTTTGTAGTTGTTTTTAGTTTTTCTAAAACTTTTTGTCGTCATATTGTGTCTCTTAGTAGTCGTTTTGCGTCTCTTTTGAGGTCATTTTGCGTCTCTTTGTAGTCATTTTTAGTTTTTATGAGACTTTTTGGAGTCATCTTGTGTCTCGTTGTAGTCATTTTTTATCGCTGTGTGTTTGTGCCCCTTTTCATTGTCGTTGTGGGTCTCTTTGTGAAGGCCAGGCGGGGCCCTGAATCCTTTGGCCCCTGGGCCTGTGTAGGCCTGTTGTAGTAGTAGAATAATATTATTAGTAGCAATAGTAGCTGTGGTTATAGTAATAACCTTGGTAGTAGAAGTGGTAACAATAGCAACAATTGCGGTAGTTTTAGTTCAGTACTAGTGGCAATATAATCAGTAGTAATATCAGTAGTGGTAATATAACTTAACTAATAAAAATTCTTTATTATTTAATTATTAATTACGGTCTCAATTATACCAGCCAGCTTCATCAATAGTAACAGCAGCATAATTAGTTAGATTTAATGTTCATTTCTGACATAAATGTAGTACTTATATCAACTGTGACATCACTCTGACCTTGTCCATCAGGACCGTTCCCGTGGTGACCCGTTGGAGCGTCCTGTACGCCGCCGGACAGAGACGACGTTCAACTCCAACCAAGGACAAACACCTCCATGTTCTACACCTGACTGCTACGTACCTCCGGTCAGTGACAGACATATTTGTTCATGTCATTAATGTGATAATCAAAGCACAGCACATTTACTCAAGTACTGTACTTCAGGACACATTTGAGCTATTTAATATTTTATATTATAAACCCCTTTATTCTTCTAATCCCCTACATTTTAGAGGGGAAATAAATAATAAATATTAATAAATAAAACTTTTGCTCCACTACATTCATCGGACAGCTTTAGTTACTATACAGATTCAGTTTATTAACACAAAGTATAAATCAATTTATAAATGTGTATTATTATAGATTACATTTCCCACCAGTATAGACAGTTATTAAAAGGAGCTCCACCTTTATCAGCTGCAACATTAAAGCATCAATCATTTTAATCCAATAATATAATATATATATTTCTGAAATGGGCCATTCTCCATAATGAAACATTTTCCTTTTGGTGCTTTAAGTGTACTTTGATGCTAATATTTTTCTTTAAATGAAAATTTTCATGCAGGGCTTCTATCACTGTCAAAATGTTTTCTTTGTCAAACTACTACTAGTTTCAGCTGCAGGCTCCTTGTAGAAACTGTTGGAGTTGAAGTTTAGTTTTTAATGCTCTATCACTGATCTGTCCATGTATCAGAGGGGGGGCTGCAGTAACAGAGCTCAGAGGAAACCGCTCTTGCAGGACAGACAGGTGGACAGACAGCGAGACAGAGAGACAGACAGGCTCAACACCGACGGCTTCAACAGGACAAAAGGTGATTGGAAGTCAACTACGAGTCCCAGAGTGCATTGCTGGAAGCAACACACACATCAATGCAGCAGCAATATCAATCCAAAAACATCATGTAGCTCTTTTACTTTCCTTTATGTACATTTTGCTGGTACTACTTACATACTTTTACTTCAGTAAGGTTTTGAATGTAGTACTTTCACTTGTCGTGGATTATTAATCATTTATTTACATAAGGTTTTCAATGCAGGGCTTTAAACGTGTAGTGGAGTATTTTCATAGTGTGGCATCAGTACTTGTACTGCAGTACAGGGTCTGTATTAGGACGGCTGGTAAACTGTGTGTCTCTTGCAGCTCCGGAGATGTCCAGCTGTGTGCGGTCCGGTGACTGTGCGGCCGGCCTGTGCTGTGTCCGGTATCTGACCGGTAAACGGTGTCAGAGGATCCCGGTGGAGGGGGAGGCCTGTCTGCTGCGGGGGTCCACCAAGCTGAGGAGGAAGCTGGGGCGCTGCGACTGCGATGCGGGGCTGTCCTGCGCCGCCGCCAGCAGGGCGGAGTTAGGGAAAGCCAAAGGCCAGGGGGTTTGTCAGCCCCGCCAGAGACAGGGCCAGAGGAAAACAAGGCATTCTGGGAAGAAGAGGAGGACGGCAGAGAGGAGCTGCTGACAGGCTCTTTACAAACTCTCCAGCTTTCAGTTCGTAGGAAAATATCGTCGGTGAGCGATGAACTTGTTTCTCCACGACTCACAGAAGAGCATGTCATCAGTGGGTCCCACACTGAGGCCCCTCAGTGCAAAGTTACAAATATTTTCTCCATTATTGTCATTTTAGTCAATAAAAGTCACTATAGTATAATATAATAAAGGAGTTTGAGTCTTATTCTGTTGAATCATATTACAGATAGTCTACAAAATGGAAGAAGCTGGACAATGCAAGCAGAGAGCGCTTTAACAAAAACAGTCATAATAATAATAGGCCTATGATAAACTTTTATACTAGTGATGGGAATCACAAATCATTTGGCTTAGCTCAGCAACTCATTTAGTACCACTTCCAAATTTAGCAATGTTTGGACCCATGATTGGTGTGTGAGCATTATTAAATGTAATTGTACTAAACCTAATATTAATTTTACATAACATTTGGTAAATACACCTTAAATAATGTAAACACATCAAACACCATGACCTGTGTCACTACCTTCTTATAGTAAAACTGTTTCATAAAAGCTCCATCACAGCCGCGTCTCCATAAAATCCAACATTAAAACACTTCTGTTGTAAACCCACACGGGTCATATGATATGGCTGTGTGCGCGCGCAAACTGTTACATTTATCTAATGAAGACATTTGCATTATGAGATATATGTGGTTAAATAAGTAAAAAGCTTAATATTTCCTTTTGAAATGTGGCTTCCCACCTCTGGATATCAGAATAGAAGCAGCACCAGATTGTAACTGTTGAGAAGTTTCATTAGTGAATGTGTCGCTTTAAGCAGAGGTTCTCAATTGTTTTTCTGCCAAGGACCCATTACAAGATATAAACACACCCCCCTGCATGTGTGAAAATCATTGGATTAAAACGACTTTAAAACTCAAGCGCTCCCTCTGCTGGAGGCTGTACAGATTGTGATTCTGAAGCTGATCAGTGTAGTTTGGGTTCATGCAGTTTACAATTCGAGGCACCTTAAGTTTTTAGACTTGAAGCCTTTAGCACCACATCTAGATTTTTTTTTACTATAAATGAAATGACGAAAAATTAAGTTCACACAATTCATTTATACTCAGTGCAGCAGCGTAGTCTCACTTTGTTTAATTTACCAGCAGTTTAGATTTACTGATCATGATTAAAGCCAAGAGAGCGACACAGAATGTATCAAACTGTCAGGAGCTAACAAACAACTTTCCTTTTTGTATGCGACTGATTGTGTAAATGAAACATGTTGAAAAATCGAAGAACTTTTGAGTCAAGCATATTCCCATAACTTAACCAAGCATTTCCTAAACTTTCAAGAACCCCATTAA
Source organism: Bovichtus diacanthus (assembly GCA_943590825.1). NCBI lineage: Eukaryota > Metazoa > Chordata > Actinopteri > Perciformes > Bovichtidae > Bovichtus > Bovichtus diacanthus. The sequence goes on from CALSBV010002302.1 coordinate 2,913,752, forward strand.
CATTTAATTAAATGTCCTCAGTGGCTTTTAATCACATCAGCTGTATGGACATTTAATGAGTCATGTGCTGGTGTTAACAGCTTCACTGTGTATGAGCTATAGTCAGATTCATTCTAGAAATGGGCAACTATGAAATTGCCATGTTAGCACTGGCAGTTTCCAAATGAGCAAAATCTCTTTAACCACATCCTTAACAGTTAATGCAACTTACATTTTGTGAAAGTCTGAACAGTTTTGAATGAGGCTAAACATTTTCTCAGTCATTTTTTATTAGTGATGTTATGGACTCATGTTCTCAATTCACTTCAGTATTTTAAATGTGAAATACTTGAAACAACCCATTTGCTGTTGCTTCACTAAGTCACTGGTAAACTGTGGCGACGTGTTCACGACAACATTTAAATCCCTAAAGATGGGAGTTCTCTGGTGATGAAGCTCAGCTGTTTGTTCTAAACTGCCGACCACCAGATCAGTGGAGCTTTGAGAGGATCCTTTGTAAAAAGCTGTAGAGCCAACAAGTCAAATTCTAGGCCCCCCGACAATATGAATATCCTCCAATGAGTCTATCCTGTTCAATAAATGTTGACCCCGTTTGTCCCTCATAGTTTTTAATGTTGGTCCTCTGTGGTAGAGTTGGACAGAAACACATTTGTGTCAAGAGTTTCTATGTAGTTCAAAGAAATCACACACGTTTCAATTGTCAAGGCAACTTTTCAGTTTTACTTTCATTTTTTTGACTTAACAAAAAACAGTTGGGACTTTGTGGAAAAAAACGTTAATGCAAAAGAAACTTTCAAAGGCAAAGTCACAAATGCAACAACATGATTTCAACAAGAACAGAATAATAAAAAAAAAAAAAAAAAAGGGGAAGGGGAGGGGGATCATTTGAATCTCCATCAATAGGAATGTTGAATGGCAGAGTGGGGTGGGATGGGGGGCTGGAGCCTAAAGGGATGTGGCTACAGGGCAAGCAGAAAGGGTTAAGTGCTCAAGTTCAGAGCTGCCCACAGTCACCGATGGCGATCTTGGCTGAGGTTTTGCCGGCCTGGGAGCCACATTCCTCCATCTTCCTCACCACATCCATCCCCTCAATCACAGACCCGAACACCACGTGCTTCCCATCGAGCCTGCAGGCACACAAATTATGAATTAGGAAAAACATGCACAACATCTCGATTATCCGGGTTTAGATTCAAGTCAATTATACTTCAATAAGGGAGCACTGCAGTCACAGAAAAAAACACTTAGGTTTGGATTACGTAGGATTGTTTCCCACTCGTGATCCAAACGCACTAAAGCGTCAATTGCAAAAGTTAATTCATTGAACTTTCATTTTTTATGCAAATAGGTAAGAAATTACTTTAAGGATAACTTTTGTATTTTTCAACCTGGACCCCAAGTTTCCCCATGTTTTGTCTACATGACTAATGGGACAACTTTTCTCTTTTTTATTGGTCCAACAACATAATCTATTGGGCTATTCCACAGTCAACGTACAGCCACTAAAAAGTGCTTGTTTTTGTATCAAATTCAAGGCCCAATTCCCTTAGAAGTGTCCAACATTATGGACTGCACCATACAGAGAAATACATTTACCTTTTACCCGATCTGGACTTTTGTCACTCAGAGAAATCCCATTCTGATAAGTTTTAAGCCTCATCCATCTTGTGGAAAACAGCTAAATATTCAGTCATGACATTTTAGATAACGAGCTACACTTTCTGAACTCCAACAAACTCTGGCACTTCTCTCCAACTTACACACATGCCTACCATTGTTCTTTGGCACCAGTTCACCTCTCAAGATTTCAGAACAAGACTTCCCCTTGAGCGAGACTTTGTTGGACACAACCGACTGGATCAATCTATAATTTTTATTTATACCGTAGGGTTTTTTCCACAATGTTGTCAGACACTTATAACAATCTAAGCCTGTCAGTGACAAAAACGAACTTAGTAGACATACATTGGCAGTGCAGAGTTTGTCCGATAGTTACTTTCCAGCCCGATGGCGACTTTGAATCCTTGACCAATTTAAAAAAGTGTTCTCATTAGTCACTTAAAAAAAAAAAAAAACACCCACAAACAAACACAACATGAAATGGGGTCCAGTATGAAAAATTAAGTTTCTTTGTAAATGCAAATTAACATGAAACTTAATCTAGTGACTTTTCTAGCAGTCTTCAGCCATCATAAATGGCTGCGACACCAGGAGTGTGCTCTTACCATGTGGTTTTGGATGTGCAGATGAAGAACTGGGATCCGTTGGTGTTTGGACCAGCGTTGGCCATGGACAGGGTGCCAGGGCCGGTGTGCTTCAGGGTGAAGTTCTCATCACCAAACTTGTTTCCGTAGATGGACTTTCCACCAGTTCCGTTGTGGTTGGTGAAGTCGCCACCCTGCGTGGGGAACAAAAACACTAGAGTTCAGCGAACCTATCCGAACTAATCCTCACCGTGCCAATAGTTGCAGTCTATGCAAGTACAGAGGAAATGATTTTGATATAAAAAAAAAAAGACAACCATTTTGATAAATGAATGTTTTAATCTGAAGGAAAAAAAAAAAAAAGTGTCTCGTTTTAACTTCTCCAATAGTGAGGGTTACCTGCTTTTCTCAGTGTTAGCTCATAAACTGAAGATTGGACAATACATATTGGAAGACATTATCCTTGGCTACAGAATTTAACAAGCAGTCAAAAACCGACAGGCTAGACTCCGTTTCATAGCGGCCTCACCTGGCACATGAAGTCGGTGATGATGCGGTGGAAGGTGGAGCCCTTGTAGCCGAAGCCCTTCTCGCCGGTGCAGAGGGCACGGAAGTTCTCCGCAGTCTTTGGCACCACGTCGTCGCGGAGCTGCAGAAATGAAATATATAAAATTTTAAAAAACAGTACCGTATTTTCCGGACTATAAAGGCGCACTTAAAAGCCTTTAATTTTCTCAAAAAACGACAGTGCGCCTTATAATCCGGAGCGCCTTATATATGGATTAATTCTGGTTGTGCTTACTGACCTCGAAGCGATTTTGTGTGGTACACGGCGCTCAGTCAAAATGTTTTAGTACGACTTTGGTAAACTACAAAGCTGCACCGCTTGCAGCATTACGGCTACCGTGGTCAGGAGCGTCGCGGAGTGATACATACTGTGCTTCACCATAATATTACAGCGTGTGTGTATAAGGACCCCAAAATGGCGCCTGTCAAGAGACACGCTTACGACGCGGACTTCAAACTCAAGGCTATCAGTCACGCAGTAGAACATGGGAATAGAGCAGCTGCAAGTGAGTGTATTGTGTTGTATTTTACGTGTTACAACTGAACAAGGTTGGGAGTTATTGTGAATACGCTAACGTTTGATTTAGCGGTATCAGACTGTTTTTTTTACGTGTTACAACTGAACAAGGTTGGGAGTTATTGTGAATACGCTCATTAACGTTTGAACAATGTTGAGAGTTTTTGTGAACACGTTTAATAAAGTTTGACTTATCTGACTGTTTTGTTTCGCTTAATGCGCCTTATAGTCCGGTGCGCCTTATATATGAAAAAAGATCGAAAATAGATTATTCATTGACAGTGCGCCTTATAGTGCGGAAAATACGGTATTTGTTCAGAGCGGTCCAAAGTCTTGAAATCTGCATAAGTATTCAACAGTACATCTTTGACATTTCAGCTCACATGAAAAATCACAATAGTCAAGTCTGGATTTTTGATAACTACGAAGAAAAACGTAGCTTTTTTTTAAATTTTTTTTTTTAAAATGTTTTGAACTGCATATGCATGCATATCTTTGATAATCAACTTGTTTATAGATAACTTTTACTCTTCGTAGTTTCTGACAGTGTCATACCATTTAGTCTTTGGGCACATTTTTTTCCTAAAACATTAGCTACATAGGAAAAGAAAGCAGTTCCATTTGCCCAAATACTAAATATAGTCTGTATACTCAATTACAAAGCTGAACGGTTTGACCGATTTAAATATTTCTTCAGATTTGTGCTTAGGCAAACCCAGAGAACACGTCCGAAGGGAAACTGAATTTCAGTTGCGGGCACAAATGTTACAAAATTATTCTTTTAAGAGAAGGTAAAAGTTGTGAAATCAGTAACCATTTGTTTGTTGCCATCCAGGCACTGAGCCAAAACCAGATTAGGTTCAACAGATACTGTGCACTTTGTTTTGTTTAGCAAGAGATTGTATAACTCCACATCTACGCAGAAGGAATAATCAGCACATCAGTAGCTTGTACTCCAACTGCAATTAGGTAAATGGAGCCTCTTAAGACCGTAACCATGTATGCCCCAACTGAATGCATGATTAGAAAAATTCACTTCAGCCAAAGACTAAATAGGTGCAACCAAATAGTTGGCATCTTGGCACAAGTTGAATTTCAAAGACAAGCACATAAAGTGTAAAATAACTTTAGGCCAATCAGAACAAATGTGGCATATCATACTAATAGTCTTTGGCCACGAATGAGTCAATCCATCATTTGGAAATGTTGGAAAAGAGCCATTTTAAAATGACAGGAATGCAAGCATTATCTCTAATGTTTTAAGACAAAATGAGCTCCATACAGTGTTTGGACAATAGATGTGGCAGCAGTTCCAGCACATTACACACAGATCAGATTATTAACAAATTACAAATGTGGCAATTGTGCAGTGTCATGGTGAAACAAGACTGCAGCATTGCGCCACACGGAGATATCTGCATGGCCTGCACCGACAGTAGTGACGCTGCCATGCAAGTATGAAGGGGGGGTGTGCTGCAGCAGACAAGCTGGTGTGGGGGTGAGAGGCTGTAGCTGATCTCAGAACAGCTCTGCTTAGTAGCAACAGAAACCACACCTTCATAATTTAGGAGCTGTCAGCTTGAGATGCCCCGAGGGTCCGATTACATTTACCACCATACTGGTGTGGCCAGAAATAGAAAAATTACATTTGATCAGCAGAAAAGGACTATTTTGATAAATTATTGAAAAATTAATTTAATGGGCTTGAAAAACACTTTTATGATCTATGTATTTTAAGAAATATTAACTGCCGTTTGAGAAAACCGAATAGGGGCAATGGATGTAAACCAATTTTGTCCCATACTTATCAAGACCTGGAAATTTAAAATCAAATCCATATCTTGTGGGGAAACATGGCACTATCCAGAAACAGAAATCTTAACATTGAATAATACCAGGTTAAAAATTCTTGTTCAGCAATTTTATATAAAAAAAAAAAAAAAAAAAAAAAAAGTCAATTTTAGCAGAGTTTAAGAAATAAACACGTGTTTATATCAGGTGACGAATTAAACTCTAGATGGGAATGAAACTGGAAAGTTTGGTGTAAGTTAGACAGGCAGTGGATATTTCTGGCTTCTGTAGTACAAGATGCTACAGGTGAATGGGGCAAAACATTTAATATAAATCACTCTAGACTTCAGTTCATTACTTGCAATAAGACTTATTCTATGCATTGCCAGTTCTGAAATGTTATGCCAACTTTAATTTCAGGAGAAATCTACAAAAGTGTGGTAAAATAAACACCTACATGTGCATTTCGGACGTTTTCTTCCCGCTAGTCTGAAAAAAAAAGAGGCTTGTTGGGGAAGCAAAATAGCCCAAACCATCAAAATTGACCAGAACATGAAGAAACGCGATGTTTTTTTGCCTGTAGCGACCCGCCTTAAGGCACAGGCTTCATATTTAGCCACATTATATCGGGACTGGGAACGCCCATAATGGGGCACAGCTTCAACTGTGCACAAAATGGACGGACGTTTTAGAAAACACACGAGCAGCTTTTAACTTGCCAACCAGCGGATATGCAACAATGGTACATTCATAATACATATTGTGCTACATCTAACATTGTGCCTAGTCATTGTAGGCAAAGAGGAATACTGAATCGCGGTTGTTTGGGCCTGCATCCGCATTTTTTTTTTTTTTTAACCGTGAACCACCAACCCCCCCTCCCCCTTCATGGAACTTTCCACAAGCACAGGAACCGGCGCATTTAGCTTCGGCGGCTAGCATGCTAAACGCCACAGGCAGGACATTTTGTATTATTTGTGTACGTTGGCATGTTGCCAAACACATTTCCACCACCATGCATTGAGACTGACATAAAATAGAGTAGTCTGTGGGTTTCAGTAGTTTCCACAGACAGCAGCGGGGGTTTCCCGGGCTTGTGAGAACAAAGGACAGCGCAGCTAACCGACTGCATGTTCCCTTAGTCGGAGATGCTAACTGCCCGAGCAGCATGCCTCTCTACGACTCAAACATGGACCGCGGGCCTTTTGTGGGCCTCAGAGAGACCAAAGCTAATGTTAGTTAGCAGTTTAGCTCTACCGAATTGTGTGAAAAACGAACAGTTGATTTGACCACCATCGAGTTAGATTTATTTTTTCTAAAACTCTTAAATCTAGATAAGACAATGAAATAACGCGGCGGAAATGGCTCGAGTTGCAACTGACCATGTCGGTCAGTTGTACCGGATTGTGCCGATATATCATCACACGGCCGAGTCTGTGATAAGCGTCAACATTAACAATTTTAATATGAAGCCTATCCTCCCCATGTACAACTGAATAAAGCCACATCTGCACCTGCGTGGAGCAGTTATGCTGTTCCGTTACCGCTGGCTCGAAGCTACGGCACACACACGTGCACATGGTCCATTCAAGGCAATAGCGTTCGTGACAGCTCGGCTACCGTCGTCTCGTGTATGTTAAAATGTGAGCATCTCAAACCAGGGTTCAAGTTTTAAACACCCAAAGTGACTTAATGCCCGTAAAAATAAAGACACATATAAAAACCCAGCGGTGTCTAAATGCCCGCAAGCTAACGTTAAGCAGCGCGTCTGACAGTGATTACTCCCGGCTATACTTTGCATCATAGAGACGGTTTACCTCCATCACAATCCGGCCCATGGGTGAACCATTTTGGGTGATATCGAAGAAAACTCTTGATTTGGCCATTTCAGCAGGATGAGCTGGAGAGAGCGGACTGAGTGGGTTTTCCGGCGATGGAACACGGCTGATCACAAGGAACCGAGAAAAGACGGAGGTATGTAGATTAATTTTATATAATGCGACGGTAGGTGGTGCAAAGACACATCTAGCCAATTGGTAACGCTGCAGTATTTGATTGGCACCTTTTTAAGCGAATCAGCAGCAGAAAAGCCGAACCTCGTTTTTGACTGGACAGACCCATTTCACGGTGTGTTTGTTTAGCACAGCAGCGTGGGCCGCTTCGGGCGGAGGTTGAATGTTATCATGTTATCTAACACACCGCACCCGTTTCGTTGTCCCGGTTGTAAAAACTTGATCTCACGAAGACCAGAGCAGCGCACGCCACGGATCATTGACAGCTCGGGCGTCCAATACGTGTAGCGCACGCGGAGGGCGACCATAAAGTCCCGCAGTCAGCGCTCGTTCCCACTGTCAGGGGGAAAATGTGAGTGCGCGACCACGCGGTCAGGGCGCGGTCCGTCCGGTTCTCCGCATACGCATGAAGAACAAAGTTATCATGCAAAGTTCATCATGTCCGAAGTTTGTTTTGGTCTTTGAAACATTAAAGTCAAACAATAAAGTGAAATAAAATAAGAAGAATTTCATATACAAGGAATTTGTTTTGGGGTATTGGTGAATAACAACAAACACTGTAAGAGAAAATGAAAAAAAAAAAATAAAAATCAAGAATTGTTTTTACTGATGATATACAATATTCGATTAAATGATAAGTGTTGCATCATTATTCACATTTTCGTTGAAAAATATATTTAAATGATCATGGTGTCATTTTTTTGCGAGGATCTGTACCAAACAAAAGATTTGTTGTCTGTAGAATATGATTTGTAGGCCGGGACATCTCTGCAGCACCACAATGCTTAATTCAGAATAGTATTTTTGACACATATATCGCCTTTAACAAATATTGATTTTGGCGATTTGGATATTGTCTATATTGGGATTTCGAGAACATTATGATTAATCGTTTAGCCCTAGAAACTACAATAAAATATGAAAAATATTATAGAATACAAAATATTTGAATGAAAAATAAAATAGCTGTGCAGTTTTCAGAAGCGGTAGTATTGTGTGTTCTGCCCAGGGAGTCAGTGTGCAGCGTTGCTCGTTCTAACTTCCGCGAAATATAGTAGACTTGAAGAATAGACACTAATAAGGATTTTTGCAATTTCTGTGGTAAACATGTTTTTGTTTCCTATAAATTATTCACAATAAAAGCCCCCCAATATTTTTTTAATTAAAAGCTTTTATTGTGGATCAGCAAAATCAGGAATCAGCGCAGCCAAAAGTGTGTGTGTTTGCAAAGCCCCGCTCGCGGAGAGAGAAAGGGAAACTAGTGAGACAGACTATAACTATGAAATTGTTAACTTTTTCGAAGACGAAGGTCATAATTGAGAATGTATTCAAGTTGCATTTGTTATTTCATTTAGTATGAGTAATAATGTTTTTTTTTAAGTCTCAGCTCAAGTCTCATTTGGCTGCTCTCGCGTGATTTAAGACCGACAACAGCAGCGAGCACAGACCGGTGAAAGGTTCATGTTGGACTTTAGACTTTAGAAAAGGAGAAGACTTCCCACTTTTGTAGCATGCAGCCAACAAGGTATTGTTCTTTTGTTTGTCTGTATTTGACTTGTATTTACTTTGGTAAATATTAATTCACTAGCTGTGCATGCTATTGTTTATGTAACATGGCCTTTGTTTTAGTTTTTTCCATTTATACTGTGTGTTTTTGTTTAGTTTTCAGAAGCTTCAGAGAGAAGCTTCAAATAAACGAGTAGAAAGAGAGCCCCTTGTGTCTGCCTGTGCTTCCAGGGAATTACACAAACAATGACCTCACGTTTATCCCGCCAACCCTTCCTCATCCATATTCCTCATAAAAAAATATGTACATCTTCTGAAAATGTTTTATATTTTTGACTTAGCTTGAGTTCTATATCCAAACCATTCCACAAATTCATGCAACGTGTTACCACACACCTCCACACAGTAATTCAGATACAATAATGTAAGAGAACAATACAGAGTGTGTAACTCTTTATGGTCCAGAATGTGCCTTGTTTTTTGTTGCTAACTTTGCTCGCATATATCTTATAGGAGGTTTCCAGCAGATTTTGTAGTTGCAGTTTAGCTCCGATAACTCCCCACTGACCTGGTAGAAGTGTCAGTCTCAGGCACCTTCTCTATATACGCAGTTATCTGCGCTTAATGTCTGGAGCCGCAGATAAATTTCTATCGTTTTTGATCTCCTGCATCGTCTGGAGGGTGGTACAGGGCGCGTGAAAGGCATCACTACTCCAGGGACTGCCTTCTTTCATCTACGTAACATTGTCAAAAAACACAACGATTATTTTCTTAAAATGATGCAGTAAAACGAGTCCATGCATTTGTAACTTCAAGGCTCGATAATTGTAATTCCTTATTATCAGGTTGTCCCAAAAAATCCCTTAAGACTCTTCAGTTGATCCAAAATACTGTGGCACGTGTAGTGACAAGAACTAGGAAACAAGATCCTATTACTGTATTATACCTCTATTAGCTGCCCTGCACTGGCTCCTGGTAAAATACAGAATAGAATTTAAAATCCTTCTCCTGACCTACAAAGCGATTAATGGTCAGGCTCCAGTTTATCTTAAGGATCTCATAGTACTTTATAAACCAACTAGAGCATTGCGCTCCCAGAGTGCAGGGTTACTTGTGGTTCATAGAGTCTCCATAAGTACAATGGGAGCCAGAGCCTTCAGCTATCAAGCTCCTCTACTGTGGAACCAGCTCCCAGTGTGTGTTCAGGAGGCAGACACCCTCTCCACATTTAAGAGCAGGCTAAAGACTTTCCTCTTTGATGAAGCTCATAGTTAGGGCTGGCTCAGGCTTGCCTGGGCTTGATGTATTAGTATATCATCCATGTAGACCCTCTGTACCCTCAAGTCCAGCCAAGGTTTCATCCATTTCCCTCATCATCCCAAATGAGAGGTGGCGGAAGGCGTAACCTCCCAAATGGGTCAAGCCTCCTATTGTCCTCATGCTGCGGGATCTGGTAGAACCCGCTCGCTGCATCCAATATTTTGATAACCCTCACAACACTCGTAGCATTATTTCCTCCACACTGAGCAGTACGTACGTTTCCCATTTCACCGCTCGATTCAGAGTTCTGAGGTCTACACAGCAACAAACCTTTTGGAGTGCCTGCGTTTAACGCACCTCCCACATTCCTCCATTTGGTTCGTCGCGGGCTACTTCTTCTTCTGCAGGTTTATCAATAGCTAGCTGGGCTTCTGGTTGGTTGGTCTGAAGACTAACCTGTTTTGTTATCTCCTCTGCCTGGCGCACCTGTTGGAGGATTTTGCGCCAGCATTAAATTCAGCCGTGAGGTGGAACCACCGGGTAAGCTCGTTGTCCTTTATGCCCACGAGGCGATCTCTGATATTCTCATCTCTTTCGTCCCCGAACTCGCCACGTTCAACCAGCTCACGGCGTCTTTATGTACGTCTACATTCGCCACATGTAGCGAATATTCATTCATAATATCATTACATAATATTCAGATTTCTGATTCAGGACAGGCCAGCAGGAACTGAATGAAGAATATTAAACTACAAACAGGTCAGGTGTTCCAAAGCTAAATGAAATGTGCTGTGATGGATATGTTATGCTGAGCTAATATGTTTTAATAATTGGAAATGTTGCTTTGACATGTTGAGTTTGATCCAGGATCTGAGATCTGGCTGACCCTCACACACCCCTCTCCCCCTCCTCATCCTCGCAGGACACAGAGGCTGATTTAATGTTATTTCACTCATTTGCTGTGCAGAAAGGTATACATATATAGACATGTACATGTACATATATTATATGTATGTATGTTACTCTCAAACCTGGTTCATTCATCTGCCCTCCAATGTTGTTTATATGTACTTAAAACTACTCGTCCACAGCGGTCCGTCTGGTACGTCGCCTCGGGCCGTAGGCTATTGCTTTTCCTATCAAGCACACTCACAATCCAAAAAACCCACCTGCAGCTACCATTTATCACTCTGGGTGCCACCAATGGGGTCTTGGAGATAGAAGGCTGCAGGGGAAGACGTTTTTGGTTCCCTTGACAAAAAGCCAATGGGATTTTTCCATTGGCTTTTGGGATTATATTGGGATTACTGCAGAAAATAAGATCTGTGGCAAACAGAAGTTCATGATACCGACACGCCTTTTTCTTCTTCACTCCCCTTTTATGATTTATGAAGCGTAAATGCCATAAGTAAAAAAGCTGTAGAAGGCTGTAAACGAACTGCATCAGGGTCACATGGCTGCCTAAACTGTCGACCTGTATTTAGATTTTGCGTGCTTACATCTTCTACTGCTTCTATTACATCGTCTATAAATGCCTTTCCTCACAGTGTAACCTGATCTAGAGTTTAGAGTTAGAATAGTTTGCGAGAGCACAAGCATAAACACAACCAGGCTGCAAAGGACGAGTCTCCGTGTTCGGCGTGTTGACGTTTAATATCCCAGACAACCTCTGGAGTCTCATTTAGCCACTTATTAGCAGCCTTCTTTTTCAAGACAGGTAAAAGCTTTACAATTCACGAGTGCGACGTTTTATGTCGTAGAACAAAATGTGAAATGTGTCAACCACAGACCTCATTTCAGACATTTAACCAAAAACCCATTAAAAAAACAACTGACTTCGAAATAAGGGAACCGAAAGTGCAAAAATGCGAACTCAGGACTCCTTTAGCCCTCGTGTTGTCCTGGGGTCATTCTGACCCCAAATGAAATCTTTTGAAAAAGAAAATATGTTTTTTATTCATCAAATGGTCTGAAAATAATGGGGGTTGTTCGGTACTATGCTCTTCACGATTTAAATAAATTTGAAGTCATTTGGTTGAATTATGGGTGTTTTAATGAATTTACACACACCTACCGTTGATGTGTGGGGTCAAGCATTGGCACCTGTGACAACTTCTTTACTTCACATGCCCTTGGCCTGGAGCTGCTGAAAAGAAAGCTGTACATGGTGGGAACAGTACGGAGGAATAAGCCTGAGCTTCCCCCTGCACTGGTGTCAAAAACGGACAGGGCTCGGTTCTCATCGAAGTTTGCCTTCACCGAGACCCATGCTCTAGTGTCCTATCACCCCATAAAACAGAAACATGTTCTTCTGATGAGCACTCTGCTTCGGGATGCTGCTGTGAGCAACAGGGATGACAAAAGGCCAAAAATCATCGAAGATTACAATCACAAAACATGCAAAAGAATGACAGCCCGTTGGCCCCTCGTTGTCTTCTCCAACATTCTCCACGTGTCTGCATACAACTCCTTTGTCCTGTGAATCCTGTCCTGTTATTTTTTACCCCAGAGGACAACAGGTGTGATTATGTGTTGCCATTAAAAAAAAAATGTAATTATTCAAAAACAGCCTCCTTACTAAACTTTGATATATACCAGTCTGTGATAAGACAAATAGTCACAAGAATATATAGTCAAAATAATTCACTGTTTCATTTATTTTTCTACTCAAAAAAAGGGTACACTTTCATGTAAATAAGGTTTATTGGCCCTAAATTCCAAAACAAAGGGGAAAATATGTGGTAATGGGTTGTACTGAAGTAAGTCTAAAGGTGTAAAACATAATTGATTGACAATTTACTATATGCTTTAAATAACAGTCAGATGGGGTCATTTTGACCCCAGAGGACAAAAGGTGTATGGCAATCGGGAGGACATTACGAGGGTTCGGACTCATTCCTGCAGCACTCTGTTGTAACTTTAAACAAACACCTCTACGACAGGGGCAATAAAAAAAAAACCATAATCTTTGTAAATAGGATTTATGTCTGAGCTTTCGTAAAGGATTGCACTAGATTTTACAGGTGTGCCTAATAAAGTGGCCATTTAGTGTACATCTACATACAGTATGTAAACTGTATCCAACCCAGCAGATCTGGCCTACGTTATATTATTTACATGTACTACTAATGTACAGTGTAGTACTGGGCACATGCACAACTTGCACGTCGTCTACCACTGCACAGCATTTCACATGTATATGTTCAATTATTCCACCTATTTTAAATTATAGTTTGTTTCAACATTTGATAAGTATTTTTTTTTTTTGCAGCTGCTGTAATGTTTAAGATTTCCTCCTGCGATTAATAAAGTAATGTCTGTCTGTCAATTGAAAGTAGAGTTGGAGTATATGACTTCTATTTTTACCTCGTTTTATATTTTTTGCTGCTGTAAATAGTGTCATTTTCCACCGTTATTAAAGTATTTATCTCATCCGTATTTTTCTGCATCATCTCTCTCTGTTATAATTTTTCTTTTTTTTTCAGCTTGGGCCTGCAATTCACCATTATTTTCATTATTGATTAATCAGATTATTCGTTTGGTCTATAAAGAACCATAAATGATTACTGAACAATTACAATATTCACAATCAACTGTCTGTCCGACCAACACTCCAAAAACACAAGACATTTTATTGTGATATAAAACAGGAAAGCAGCAAACACGAGAAGCTGGAACTGGAGAATATTTGGTTTCGCTTGTTTTTAAATCACTTAAAAAAAGTTGCTGAATATTTGTCTTGTGGGTCGATGAGTGCTGCAGCTCCACCTCTGGTGCTGTAACACTTAATTTTTCCTGCATGGGATCAATTACATATTGCTTTTGATCTCATATCTTCAAGTATTCAGTGTTGATTCTAGTTATTTCCAGTCTTCTGTACTCCTCCACAAACATCTCATACAGCTCACACACCATCGACTGTATTAAAGCACCACTGTTGGTCTTCCCAGTGTGTTTATTAAATTACAAAGGTGATTATTGTCATGAGCATCATTACTGAATCACACAGTATGATCATGTACAGATTTATTTTGGAGACATGGAGACACCACAACTGTCTGGACTCTAGTCACTTTACAACATACAGAATAATGATGAGGAGGAGGAGGATGAAGATGAACCCTCAGTCACTATAACATATAAAAACTGGTGTTGGTCAAACTCTGTAATCTCAGGGCAACGGTTTGAGGCAAAAACGTCAACTTCCCGAGCAACTCGCAGCTGGCCGCTTTCTTCTCCCGTTAACGTCACTGTTCTTTGTTGCAGGCAACTTTTGTCCAAAACGGTTGCCCCAAAAAGTTGCTCTAGAGTCCAATCTTTGTTGGGAGGGGGGGGAGGGTGAGTTAAAACCCCACTAAAAGGCTCGACTGCAGGAGCGACGACATCCCTCCAGGTAAAAAAAAGCTCCGGCGTTCACATTAAAGTGACAAAACTGTTACAAAAACTGATTCCACGTGTCGAGCAGCTTCCATATTGAGCGTGTCGTATCTGATAAAAATCCAGATGAGATTTAACACACTCGCTTACACTCGGCCACCCAACATGTGTAGCTGAAATCCAAAGGAAGGTGGTGTTTGGGAATGGGCGTGGTGCAAGCAACGGAGGGGTGTGTCTGCGTGGACAGATGTGTTGCCCGCCATAGCCTATGATCCACTTTACAGATTAAAATGTAGGTCGAGTTTGCAGATGAGTGTGGTCAGAGTAAACACACACACACACACACACACACACACACACACACACACACACACACACACACACACACACACACACACACACACACACACACACACACTTTGCAGGAGAGTTGAGATTAAAATGTTTGAAGATGGCTGTGGTCTGAGCAAGGGGCTCCGGGCCAGCTCCCCCAGCTTTGTGCCCCTGACCAAGATGCTCTCTAGTTTAATATTGATGTTTATAGCTTATTGCCTTTCTGCCTCATGTCCACATTTTGAACCTCCTTGTTGAAAGCTGCTCTATGAATAATCTCGCCTCAGTAAGATGTTGTTCCACTACGAGTCTCTGTGTAACGCTGATAATAAAACCAGCTGACCAGTTTGACAAATCTTTGACAGCAGCCATGTTTTTTCACACTGCAGACTTTGACCTTCCGACTGCACGTCCAACCACCACCAATTCAACCATTTTGAAAATGTAGACGGGGGCAACCAAATCAGGCCAAATCTGTACTCTTATGCGTGAGTTTTCGCGCACAATACCATCCGGGTTTTGATCATATTAAGATGCGACGTCTATATGGAACATGGGAAACCTGGTTTTGATCTCGTTTACATGAACGTGACAGTATCAAGGTTTTTCATTTTTGAAAATACATGAGAAAATGAACAAGACATTTTTTTCTTTTTTTTATCAAAAAATAAGGTTATTATATAAACATAATTTTTTCCCCTCTCCCGCAAAACTTTATGCGCAATAACTTTGTTAATGAGACCTTGAGAAGGGGCACAGAGTGCCTGCCCGACTTTAAATGACCCTCAGAATATTCTTTCATCTGTTTTCCGTGTTCTGTTGATCATGATGGTGCAGAGCTGTTTGTATAAAGCTGAGATCTGGCGACAGACGGATTCGTCAGCCGTATGTTCACTTCTGATAGAATCCATCTTGGTTTTTGGTCTTTCTGTCTCTGGTGCAGACGACAAACACACCTGGTAGCTTAACATGCACCACAGCGAGAGGGGGGAGAAATTAACTTTTCAGTAATTTTTGGGGCTTAAACAGTGAAACATGCTCAAACTGCAGGTCCTACAACGGCTCAGATCCAGTTTTTATTTCACTGTAAACTGAATCGCCGAGCTTTGGGCCGTTTGTTGAACAAAACAAGATGTCATGTTGAAATCAAGGAAACTGGAACAGAATTTCTTTTGTAGCTATTTTTTTTGTTGTTGACATTTCAGAGACTAAAAGATGAATGGATTATATAACTAGTGGCCGAGAATGTTTCTGTCAATCCACTTATTGTTTCAGTCCAACAGGAGCAACACTACACACTTGGCTGCACATCTTTTCAGGTTTCTTTCCCCGACGCTGCGATTGAAAATCGAGTGAAACTGATCAGCAGTGAAGAACTAATTAAATGAAATGTGTTAAGTAACTTTTTAAGATTAATTGTCGTCTAAAAATATTCTTGCCATGTAATCTCACACATATGAAAGAATAACAGACAGTTTAGAAGAAAAAAAAAAAACACATTTTCTGATTAATTGTCTGCAGTTCTGTGTTTAAAATCAAACATCAAATCCTAGAAAACAGTAACATAATCCAGGGTAGGAGCTCATTTTAAAAAATAAATTCACATGAAAAGCTTAGAGTGTAAACGGTGTATCTTTGCATCTTTTCTGGACTCAACAGTTCCTTTGTTAGCCTTCAGTGTCCCCACATTTCTCAGATGAAACTGTTCCTTTAAAGCTAATTTTCTACTTTTTATACCTTTACATTTAAAACTCATGTGGACCAGAAATATTCTGGATTTAAAAAAAAAAAAAAAAAAAAAGAAAAGAAAAAAGGACCACGCCGGTCATTAATGACAACTCACATTCACGTCCCGTTACGGCTGAACATTGATCTGAATAAATCTCACGGATGGAAATGAACGGAAACCTGATGGAAGAAAGAGAAAGTGTAAAAGCTTATGGATGATTTGCTCAGCAGTGATGGTGTGTGTGTGTGTATGTGTGTGTGTAATGAAAGGGAAACTTCTGTATTTTTCAACCTCAACCCTACGTTCACTTATTGTCTGTGTTTAAAGCCCTTTTCACACAGGACGAGTGTTTCCTGTGTGCATTTGCATGGTATACAGAATTTTACTCAGATTTAATGCCATTATGTCTCGAATATGATGTCAATGCTCTGCGTAACATCCACTTTTATTTAAAATACTATATAATATTTTTGTATCGAATATTATAAAATAATATCAGGCCTACTTTTGTTAATGAAATATTAACAAAGGCCTGTTGCTCCGGTGACCGTGTGTATGGGTCTCCTGAATGTGCACCCATAAGATAAGATTATTATCTTATATATATATATATATATATATATAT
>CALSBV010002302.1:2948147-2961349 GCA_943590825.1 Bovichtus diacanthus
GAGAGAGAGAGAGAGAGAGAGAGAGAGAGAGAGAGAGAGAGAGAGAGCGAGAGAGAGAGAGAGAGAGAGAGAGAGAGTAGTGAACTATTATTATGATTGTTGCAGATAAAGAACTGATCCACTCAGTGAATATAAAAAGGCAGCAGGAGGTTCTTTTTTAGATGTCTGTGTGTACAAGAACAGTTGTATTTATATAGTTAAGCTGCATGGACGCCATGTTGGCAGGATGGAAAAGGAGAAGAAAACCTCCTGTTATTCTAGATCTGGGCCAAATAGTTTTGAAGCTTCACTCATAACGTTGACCTCTGAATTCTAAAATCAACATTCGTAGTTTACTTTTCAGATTATTTGTTCATCCACGTTCTGTCCAGTGAAGACCGTCCATCTCCAGATGTTAAATGTTTGTGATAAATTGAAGTGTTTCTTTATGTGTTGAGAAGATTCTCCTACTTCTTAAGATAATAAAGTCTTTAAAAAGCCTCTTGGATCAGCTGGAAAATGTGTCGTCACAAAGTTGAAAACAGGAAGTTTTTCTGAGAAACTCATGAAAAGTTGACTTTTTAGAGACACGTTGGTTCTCACAGGACAGAGACAAAGTTACAGACATGTGATGATCTTGTAGAATATGATGCGTTGTGTAGATTAAACTACCGATATAACATCTCCAGCAGTAAAATTAAACACACACATTAATGCAGCAGTAATATCATATATAATATGACCGGGAACATTTTACTGCACCATCAATACTTTTACTTTAAATACTTGTTGTTGAAATATTAGCATACTTTAACTTAAGCAACGTTTTGCATGCAGGACTTTAACTTGTAGTGAAGTATTTTCAGTGTGGTATTGGTACTTTTACTTAAGTATCTGAATACACCCTCCACCACTGGTTACATGTTTGTCGCAGGCCAAGTGGGAGAAATCACAGATACGTGTGGTTCCTGTATGAAGGATATCATGTGAGGGTTACACCATCAGTTTTAAAGAAGCTGGACCAGTGACTTTAAATTCCACACAGAGAACGAGTTTATACGAGTTAAAGATAAGAGATTTGTCTCATATTGGCACCGTGAGAGTTGTCATTATCCAGGCCAGCTGCCCTACAAGTCCTAATGTGCTCTTCACCAAATGTAGCGGCATTTTAACAACAGAGCAATAATATGTTCAATTTGATTGGACGCTGACAGATTGGTTCAAACAAAGTGGATCTGGGGAATTTAGTATCGATTTGCTGGGAACTAATAGCGTTCATGTTAGTTGATTTATAAAATGAAGGGCAATTAATTGATGCGCGTCAAGCTTTTTAGAGGTTTAACCCTAACCCTTTCCTATTTTTGGTCTGCCTGGTCTCCTTTTGTAATAACGCATGTATAACCTCAATACTGGAATGAAAACAAACTGGGCTAAGAAACAAAAACGGAAATTGAATCTCACAGATATCTATCCAAATCACACATAGCACGATAGTAAACAAGACTTTTGGCTTTTGTTTTTCTAGGCCTTGGTAAACAGACATAAAGAAAACCCTCACATTGTAGCCAACACAGATCCGAAGCAATTTACATTTCTTTCAGACAAGTCCCCACTCGTTTTTTGTCTAAAAAAAAAAAAATGAGTGGTGCTATTCCTGAAAGCACTTCCTGTCTACACAGATCTACATAATACTAGGATGGATGTCATGTTATTCCATCTAGGATCAGCAGTGTTGTTACGCACACACATGCCCAGTCAGCAACACATCCTCCGAATGTCTGACAGACTCGACGCAATGCATCATGGGATACATCTTTCCCTCAGTAAGCTTCGGCTAACGACAGGCTCAAGTCCAAGTGAAGTCCTCTGTGTTAACGGCCAAGCAAAGTTGCAAGTCTTTTGGGATTTCGTCAATTCGTGTCTAAAGTCATCACATTTGTGACTCAAGTCCACACCTCTGCTTCGAAGGCATTGCTTGGGGATGCGCCGATTATAGACTATTTATTAGACCAAACATATTGAAATGTGCCAATTCTGATACTTTCACACTCAAAGCACTCAAAGCATCAAAGTGATTTACACCTAGTAATAAATGAAGCTTCAAACTATTCGGCACAGCCCTATTTACCTTCTGTACATAGTGGTGAGTAGTTTAATCTATAAGAATGCATCGTATTATATAAAATCATGTCTGTAAAATAGGAATCTGCAGATTAACCAGATTATATGTAGTGGAATAAAAAGTACAAGACTTCTTTCAGAGATGTTGTTGTAGAGTAGATGGAAACGAAATACTTCAGCAAAGCACACAGCTACACACTCGAGTTCTTCTTACCCCTGATGGTTGGTTGAAGGAGTTGTAGACACCACCGGCACCTCCTGTGGTTAGAGCGCTCAAACCTCCACCCTGACCGTTAAACTGCTCCTGCTGCAGAAACACACAAACCACAACAAACATTACATATCAGAAGCTATCTGGTCCACAAAAACGTTCAATCCTGTTGCCACAGTGTGTGGGTGTGAAGGTGTGTGTTCATCGGTAAACAGGGGGCCTGGCAGTAAGACCAGCCTGTAACAAAAAGGCACATCTCTTCTAACAGGATACACGTATAATGGCCAAACTCATGAAGTGTTTGTCATAGACTCTAGTGGGAGGCATAATTGAACTTGGCAGAGTTCCTTTTTCTTTGGTGAAGATTTGCCCCTCTCATAACTCGTGAACCATTTATCGTAGACACTTGTGGGAGGCATCATTGGTCTCAGAAGAGTTCCTGTTTCATTGGTGTGGGTTAGCCCTGCCCCCTATACTCCGCTGCCTTGCTCAAGGGCACCATGGTAGTGCCCAGGAGGTGAACTGGCCCCTGTACTTGGTTCGTTTGGGGACTTGAACATCTCGAATTTTAGCTGCAAGCTCCTGGTAAACTGCTGTGTTGTCTTTGAGCGGCAGGCTCACACACACGCGCGCACACACACACACACACACACACACACACACACACACACACACACACACACAATCCCGACGTCCCTAGTGTGTGTGAATACATGTGTGTACCTGGTTGCAGCTATTAAACATACATTTACGTGGAATCTACAATAGAAAAAAGTACAGAAGACTAAAAAATAGAAACAAACAAACCAAAAACAGTTCACATTCATACATGCAACACCAGAGGTTACAATGATAATGTGCAATAAGAACAATCAATAGTTGCTACAGATTCTTTAATCCACTTCAATAACATGCTCTTCCTCGCAGCATAAGTAAGAATGCAGTACAATCTCATATTTTGATGTCCATCTCCAGACCCAATATTTTTTCTATTTAAATGATCACATCAGACCAGTACCTTTGCAACAGTCTAAGCTCCTCACCTTGTAGTACTGGGAGTTGGGGGGTCCAGAGGGGGGGTACTGTGGGAGGGGCATTTTATGGGTCTGATAGGAGGGGGAGGAGCCGGAGCGCTGGGGGGCAGGGCCTGGGCCGCCGGGACCTGCAGGTAAACAGACAGAAAAGATCCTGAAACACCAACCAACAAAACTGTCAACTTTCATGGAGATGTGACACAGGAGGAACCGTGAGCTTTGTGCTAAACTAGGCTCACCTGACTCTGCAGAACAGACAACAAGAACATTTGACTAGTTAATCTTAGTCTGTCCTTTTAATGTTTTAAGATGTGTAAGTGTTGAATTTAAAAGGTTTGTTTTTCTTCTTGAACCTTTTACATTCCACTCCTTCCTACCATAGACCCAGTCTGTCCTTTAGGAGGGACGGGGAATCTTTAGGGGGAGACAGCCCCCTAAAGATAGATAGATAACAGTATATGCCACATATGGTGCGTTTCCACTGCATGGTACAGCTCTACTCGACTCACTCTTTTTTGGTTTTCCACTAGGAATAGTACCTGGTACTATAGTACTGGTAGGTTCCAAGCAAGCTGAGGAGAAATACTAAATGGGATGTTAAAACACTGCAGACCACTGATTGGTCAGAGACAATCATCACGATCGCGTAACGAGACATCCTGCACAAAACCGGCATTTTTTAATGGCAAACTACCGTCAATAGCGGTTGCATTTAAAAAAAAAAGGAAAAAAAAGGGGGGGGGTAATACCCAGAGAAAGAAAGTACAGTTTGGCACATTCTCTGAGATGAAAGTGGTAAATTTCCAAGAACAAAATCAAAATTACGAGAAAAAAGCTTGGATATTCTCTGAGATTATAAAATCACAATTTCACAAGAAAATAACTCAAAAGTGATACATTTACAAACAAACAACAAACAACCCTGAATATACTCTGAGAAAAAACTCACAAATATACAAGAAAAATTACTTAAATATTCTCTTAGATTTTAGAAGAAAAATAATCATTTGCAATGTTGGATCAACTTCATCATATTCTTATATCTATATAAAATGAACAAAACAACACAGCAGAAGCTTTGTACCTGGATGGTACTGCATGTTGGGGCTGGAGTACGGGCCAGGTCCAGCATGAGTGCCTCCACCTGAACCTGGAATCGAACCGCCGGCGCCACCAGGGCCTGACATCACATTTACACTGGGACCAACCGGAACATACTGCTGAGACATTCCTGGGAAAGACTGAGGACGTGGGATGGGAAGGAAGTATATGTGAAATGTTTTTATTTTGTACAATAATTCAGATGGTATGGAAGCACATTTCCACCCATATTTGATGAAATTTTTTTGGTGCAAGTGTCTTACAAATCATTAAAATTAGTTGGTATCTCAAAATAATACGAGTTAGTATTGAAAATAAAATTGTAATTATCATATATCAGAGTTACACATTCTAATAAATCAGACATGATGTAAAATAAATAAACTGATAAAAATATATTGTAACCCCATTAAATCTGGATTTAATCTGATTAGTGTGGACTGTGATCAAACCTCCCGACTCTCACCTCAGAGCTGTAGGGTCGTTTGAGGCCCTGTGGGGGCCTCAGGTGGCCCTGCTGTGGTCCAGGGCCATAGTTTGGGTGCTGAGGGTGCTGAGGGACCCTCTGGGGTCCGCCTCCGGGTCCATACATGGGGCCCATTGAGGGAGGGCCCCTAGCTTGTCCAGGCCCTGGGCCCATGCCCCCAGGGGCCATACCAGGAGGGCCGCGGGGCCCGGAGTGGGCCATGAACTGGTTGTTATAGGCCGGACCTCCCATCTGACACACAAACCACAAAATAATAACATGATTACTTGGTACTCCATCATATTGTTCGGGCTGCACTGAACAGTTCAAAGTCGAAAAGTCTGGATCCAATCTTTAAAAGTTCCGATAAAGGCATTTTAAACTAATCGTATCGGCTTGATTGAGGTGTATTTAGAGGATGGATCCTTTGTTTTACGTCAGGAGTGGTGTGGAGGACACTTTTAAAAAAGGGAGAGAGAAATTCCCAAAAGATTAGACGGTTTGTTTTATTACTTTATAATAAATTAAAAAAAACACCAAAAATAATTTTCTTAATTCAAGAGTCAAACATATATATACATTGGATTGATTTTGGTAACTTTAAGCTCAGGTGGGTAAAGTACGTTAGAAAAATGTTTTGTTGCGAGCTTGATGGCTGTGAGTACCAACAATAGACATGTTCGTTGTTTACAGTCATTATGATACGTTAAAGTTCATAATGATCATTTTGGGGGAGTGGCTTTGGAGGGAAGCCTGAGGGACGACTTGAGGACTTTCTCGCTAGTTTTAGCGACTTTAATTGGAAAAGAGTTGGCAACATTGGGTTGGGTTTTTTGGTTAGATAATTTTAAAAAATCTAGTTTACTCTTGCTGGCTTCTCCAATGTTACCCAACTAAGCTTTAATGTAATTCAAGTGCGTGATCAGGGGGAAACTAACTTAATCTGGACATCCCTAGTTCACGGCTTCATTCATAACATTGAATTCTATATCAACATTTGAATGTTGCACAGCTGTTTGTTTTAGAATTATATTCTCGTGGTGGCAGCCACCATATAGCCATATAATTAGGTAAGTAGGATAATTTCCGACTCGTGTTATCTAAACATTTCTAATAACACGACTTTTATTTTCATTTTCTCCCAAACTGCAGCATGTTACAGGACCTTATCACTCAAACAAATGTGCTCCAGGTTACTGGAGAAGTTAAATCTAAATAAAAATGAATTGCAGTATCCCCACTTTATCAAACATGTTCTAGGCCTATTATAGAGAGTCAACTATTACGATTATCTAAAAGTATTTATTTACCTATTTATGAATAAGTATGTATTTACAAAAATGTAAAGGTGGGTTTATTATATTAACTGCCTGCTCCACACCCTCTGACAGAGGAGAGGGAGTGAAGAGCCGGTCACTCCGAGTAGCTGCAGTGGAATGAATTACAATATCATATATTTGAATATATTTCATTGCTAAATTTGTCACTAGACACTTTTTAGAGGTAAAGAAGCTAAGAGGGTCTGAAATTCATTAAATCACCAAGTAGGCAACACTGTGTGTGTGTGTGTGTGTGTGTGTGTGTGTGTGTGTGATAATAAACCAGCACAAATGACATAACAATGAGGGCACCTGAAGTCTCCAGCAGAGGGAGCATTATCACACTCAGTCGGTCTACATGTGACCAATCAGCAGCAGGTGCGTCTGTGACCCCCCCCCGCCCCTTTCTTCTCCTCACCTGTCCATAGTTCATTTCCTGGTTTTGTTTCTCCTGGATGGCGGCGACCGTTGCCGTGGCGGTGGCAGTTGCCGTAGCAGCGGCAGCAGCAACGGCGGCGGCAGCAGCAGCCTGAGTGAAGTCAGCAGAACCTCTGGAGCCCCCGGGGTTCGACGGATAACTGAAGACGGAGAGATTATGGTCATATTTTATATTTTATTTGGATTAATTTAGTGTTTGTTTTATTTTCTTTACAGTGAAGTGTGACGTAAATCTTATTTCTGCCTAAAGTATAAAATACTAAATAAAACAAATAATGTAGGATACATAACTACCTGCAGTATGTATGATAATAAAAACATAACTTGTATGGTTGCATTATTTATCTATTAAAAATATCTAGGATAACTTATTATTGAAAACTTTATTCTCCATATTTTATTAATTGTATTGTCAACTGTAATTTACGACTTCACAGAAAGACAAATTTTAATATTTTATACGAGAGACACTAAAATCCTCAAAGGCTTCTTTTTACACCCGGAAAGAACTGGACGTCATTTTTCTTTGTTTCCCTTTAGTTTGTACCAAAGCACACAGGATTTTTCAGGAATATTCTGAAGAAGTTACAAATCAGTTCCTTTTTAGGTAAGTTTCGAGAAACTAAGGTGCAGCAAAATAAAGTTTTACAAACATATCACTTATAAAACAAAACCACAAACAACTAAAACAAAAAAGTGAGAGACCCACCTCCCTGTGTACCCCCCCGGTCCTCCAGCATAGCCCCCAGTCGTCCGGCCGTACATGCCCTGGTTCATGTAGCCTTTGTTGGGCTCTCCATAGCCCTGTTGACCCATGTAGCCTCCGGGCCCGCCAGCCATGCCCGGACCCCCGGGGCCCTGCATCATGGGCCCCCCGCCTGGGTTGGCCCCGGGCCCCATCACCCCTCCACCCATACCCTGATAAGACACAAAATCACACACTTCACACATCTTCTCTCAACTTTGTCCCCCCCCCCATTCATTTACATCTGCCGAAATGATTAATAAATCATGAATCAACTTCTTATTTTCCCTCCGGTTTGGTGATGTCATACCTGGCTGGCTGAGGGATTGGTCACTCCCCAGACAGTGGTTACCACGGAGAGGGATCCTGTGGGCTGATTGGTCGGCTGCTGCCAGCTGGATGGGTCGTAGGGGTACGAACCCTCACTGTAAACACAGACCCACACACACAGACACAGATTTTTAACATTTCCGTATCGAGATACTTTAGGCAGTTATTGTATCAAAATCATAATGTTGGTATTTTTACACTAATCATCTTATTGTCGACCAAATCTCTCAATTTGACAGCATGCGAGTTTATAAATGATATGTTGGTTGGTTCATGATAATCGGCTCTGTTTACAGGTCTTATAGATCTCTACTGTAGCATGAAAATTGGATTTGTGATCGTTTTGTATGCAATTCCCTGAACCTCCACACAGAAAGGGATGGAGCAATACAAAAACGATAAAATATATGTAATGAATTTAGATTGAGGATGTCTTCTGTTTTGTGCAATATTGCAATGGACTTTGACATTGTTGTCTTTACATGATTTATATGTGGTTTCCAGCTCAATCTGTGGTCTATACCAACTCACGAAAAAGTACTTTCATAAACTATTTCTATTGCAAAATTATCTACCAAGAGTTGTACTGAATTATTTGATTTTCAGACATCCTCATATCATAATTATATATATGTGTGTGTGTGTGTACCTGTGTGGGTTATTGGCCAGTCCAGCCTTCATCTGGTTCAGAGGGTTCATGGTGGGAGGGGCTGGAGGCTCGACAGGGTCCAATCAGATAGACAGACAAACTCCTGGAGACACAGACAGACACAGTGGATTAATTATCTTAACAAAACTACATTTCCCTTCACAGAAGCAATAAACCACCAATCTCATATTGTTCGTTCGGATTTTACCCAAACTACATGAAAAAAATATTGAAATTGGAAGAAAATGAAGCCTTTTAATCTTTCATTTGTTATTAAGAATATTCACAATGCCTTGCAGAATGATCAGCTCAGTACTTTTGCAATACATAAAATCCCTGTAATCATCTCACTATTGACCTGGAAATAACAGGACCATTAAAAAAATAAAATGTGTTAAAATGAGCTTCTCCTCGACCAGCTACAACATTTAAGTACCTCTCACATTACAATATATCAGTAATAATGATCCAATAATAACACTGACCTGAGCCATTCTGCATAATGAGTAAGTTTACTTTGAATCATTTCAGTCCTTCTGTACTTTAGAATTCAAATGCAGGACTATAACCTATTACAGAGTATTTTTGAAACTTGCACTTGAGTAAATGATCTGAATACTTCCTACAGCACTATTTCATTCACAGAATAAGCTCCACAATAAAGTTTGGTGAGATTTGGTCAGTCCGGACTCTCATTCTGCTTGATGATCCTGGTTCTTATCAAATCCTCTGATTCTTCTCTTATTATTTGAGTAAATGAAGAATAAACCAGAAATATGCTTTCAATCAAACAGCACCTTGTTTTTTTTTTTTTAAATTTAGGCTAAGTACGGCGTGATAATGTATGAAAATAAGTGATTTCATGAGGATATAAATGTAGTTTGGATTTGTTGTTGAACTGATTCTCAATAGTTTTACATTTTATAACATTCAGCCGACATAAAATCTTATTCTATCCAGTTTGATGAGACAAATGTAGCCAACTCTAACCAAAGAAGAAAGTTTGAGCTGCTGATGAAATCTGGGATGTGATCAAAAAAAATCAAAGGTTTGACTCATGTTTCCTCTCGAAACATTCTGTAAAATTAAAGCTTCAGTGTTTGAGTGTGACGGTCGGACAAGTCACCAGAGAGGCAGCAGGACAGCATCACTAACACGCAAACACACATTAAAAACTCACACACTACTGTATGCAGACGGGGTGATATGGATCTAAAAGACCAAACAAACACATCAGAGCCTAAACAAACACTGAATCACATTTTCTGATTGGTTATACAAATCGGTCAGATTGTCTCTACACTGCAGATCAATGCTGTCAGAACTAACAGCTCACTTCCTGTAAAAGGCCACAAAATGACTAATGGACAAAACATTTTAGTTAACTAACAATCTGGAAATCACCTCCTACAACAGCGAAGACAACACACAGAAGGATGTCTGCTCAGTCTGGATACGTTTATGTCTTATAGATGGTAAATGGTCTGAGCTGTCAATTTGAACAACCCTTTAAAATCATACAATAACACAAACAAAGTCACCCATCGAGGCAGCGGCAGACAAACGGACGCAGTCAGAGACTAGCTGGTGAACTTATTGGAGCATTGAGCAGCTAAAGAGACGGATATTTCCCCCAGGGGTTGGTAGAGACCAAAAATGTAGCTAAAAGAGAGAGAAATGGTGGACTTACATTTATCACAGTGTTTATGTTTTAATACCAATTACACTACCAAATATTACTGATCAGAAAATAAAGCAACTGTTGAACAATCAGATGACAGAACGCTGAATTAAAATCAATAAAAGTATTAAGAATATTCTCTGCTATGTGGTCTTCCACAAAGTAAACAAACAATACTTTAAAAAATAAATAAAACTTAACCTTTGTAAAACAAATCTGTTATAAAACTGTATTACAATTATTATTATTTTTTAACAATGAATACAAACTGTAACAAATGAATGAACAAACAGTTTTGAATAAAAACTAAATGTATGATAAACCAGCAGCAGTGTCCGGTGACTCACTCGGCTACAGGATGACACAACATTCCTGATCGTTACTGGGTCATTAAATGCATCATCATCATCATCATCATCCTCTTCATCATCCTCAAACTGATACTTGGATTTCATCTGAATGAAACCTGTGTTTCAACTGAAACTATGGGGTGTTTTATTAAATGATAAATCATCACAGATCTCAGAATACTGTAGTATTTCTACTTTTACTGAAGCTTCTGGATACTTCCTCCGTCATTGGTTACCTGCAGGTGGAAGTTAAAGATAAGTGATTTTGAATTCTGCAGCCTAAATTAATTAATGTTTGTGTTTTATTCTCAAATTTAACAATGGAATGTTGTGAATTTACTTCCGCTCTGAATCGGCTTCTTTGGCTGCACATAAACAGTACAGACAGCAGTTTACTGGCAGCATATCAAACAGAAAAACAGCCACTTGACAGTATCAGTTATCGATAGGCGATAAACTCTCCTGGTGTTTTCAACCATTACAATGAATGGTCTTCATCTTAAAGTCTGTTTTTGTCCCTGGAGAGACTCTGAAAAAGAACAACTGACTGATAATACAAAACATGTGTAGAATCACGTTTGCTGGGTGTGTGGCTGCTGATAAAGGTCACATTTAATTGCCAGATTTGTGAATGGACTTTGGTATGACGTTCACTATGAGACAGTAACAAACAGAGAGGAAAACAGGAAATATACAATGAATTTCTTCCATAAAAACTGAAATACTGATTATGTTCAGTTACTATTCTTTTATTTTAGAGCTGCTACAATTAGTCAATTACTTAATTAGCTGGCACACAGGCATGTCAGCTGTTCCATTTGCCTTTACTCACCAAGTCATTATATCCACATTACTGATTTTTTTTTTTTAATCAAAAATGTCTTTGTATAGAAATTTTGTTAAAGCCCCAATAGTCAACCCTACACTATCGTCGCAATATAGATATAAGTAATAAGTGATATCTCACACACACCAAAAGACATGCATACTACAATAACAACATTTCGTCTTTTTTTCTTCTTCTTCTTTAAAAAAAATAATAATAATACTAATGACACATACATTTCAGTCGTTGGACTTTATATTCTTTTTTTAAAAAACAATGTCAAGTATTTCCTTTTCCTCAACACCCTTAATAAAGATAGAGTAGTTGTTTTTAGGAACAATGTCTTCATCTACACCACCCTTATTTCTCTGCTCAACAATCTAATTTGCTAAACTGTATCCAACATTTACAATACAATAATACATTTGGTGTCTGAATTGGCCTATACTGTTTTTAGCTGTTGTTTTTAACTGTACTGCTGTTTTTTTAAATAGTTATTGTTAAAGGAAAGAAGACAACCATCAATACAACAGCTGATTCAAAGCTTTTCAACAATATATAATAATAATACAAAATACCATAATAAAGTATTATACACGTGTCAAACTGTGTATTGTGTGTATAAACTTAACTGTTTTTTCACTATCTGCCTGGCCTTCAAACTACCAACCCCTCCTAACGTGAGCCGTGTGCACGCTCCACACGCACGCGCCTGGTATAATGTTATGGCTAATAATTAAAACAATAAAACGAGATAAACCGGGGGGGGGTTCCCGTTATCTCGTCCTCGTGTGTCCCTTTCGGTGAAGTGAACCTCTCCTACAAAATGACAGAGTCAGAGAAGACATTTTGAGATTCCTTGTAGTGTTGCAACCAGGTAAAGAAGCTAATGCTAACATGCTAATGAGGCTTCTCATTGCTGTACTGTTAGCATTAGGATGCTAACGAGACGACAACAGTCCAACTCGTTTAAAAACAGACTCAAATAATCCACCAAACAGTTATTCAACTGGTCACGAAGCGAGAACTTAAACGGCATATAGAGTGTGTTAAATGTTCCGCGTTTATTGACATTGTATTACCATTTAACAGCAAGCTAGCCTGTTAGCACAGCTAGCACCAACGGGCTGTGACAATGGAATGCTACGAGGCTAACAGTTAGCCACCAGCTATCTTCTTCCTCCAACACAAAACATTAACTAACATGTGGATCGACACTGAGCAGCCTGGTCGGTGGTTTGATTATCGCGTTAATTAAAACGTATTCAAAACGGCATCTCACACACGGACACTGTGAGCAGAAATGTTGTTTTTCGCACAGCCGACTTACCTCCTCTACTCCCCGGTGTCCGAGCCCTGCTCCGGGGCTCCGCAGTCTGAGCTCCTCCGGGCTTTCGGGGCATCAAGGAACGAGCGCACCCAAAGCCAAAACCACAACCGGTAGAAACCGGTTCAAATACGCCCCAAAATACCCCCAAATGTCCCGATAAAATCCTGCACAGAGGCCGAGATTCAACACAAGAGTCCTGGCTGTAACTCCAGTCAGCTAGCATTCCCTGCCACCGGCCTCTGCGTCTGATTATCCAGCTTCAGGAGGCGACACCATCCCCCGCAAGCAGCTCCAGGATGATTTAAGTTGAAATAAATAGAAATATGACATTAATTACTACTGTTAACTGTGTGGAGTGTGACGTTAGCTTCAGTGTGATTCCTCTGCATTGCTACCGGTGGCGAAATCAGGCAGGCAGGGGGAGAGGAGAAAGCAGCTCTGAGAGAGAGAGAGAGACACTCACACAGACAGGGGGAGAGAGAGAAAGAGAGAGACACTCACACAGACAGGGAGAGAGAGAGAGATACTCACAGACAGGGAGAGAGAGAGAGAGACACTCACATAGACAGGGAGACAGAGAGACACTCACACAGACAGGGAGAGAGAGAGAGACACTCACACA
>CALSBV010002302.1:2983115-2995765 GCA_943590825.1 Bovichtus diacanthus
ACATACTCTGGCTTAATTAGCAGTTTGACTTTATGTATCATTCTGCAACACACACACACACACACACACACACACACACACACACACACACACACGTAAATCCCTCACAGTCACACGTCTCTGTAGAGTTTTTAACTAAAAACCCGACATGTGAAACTGACCAGGTCGACCACCACGTCTTTGTGGAACGTGGCCCTCCACTCGGCGGCCACCTTACAGACATAGATGACGGCCTCCGGGTCGTCAGCGTTGACATGGAAGATGGGAGCGTTGACGACTCGAGCCACGTCGGTTGGATACGGAGACGAGCGAGCCACACGGGGATCTGTGGTGAAGCCGATCTGGAGACACAAAGTCACAGCTCAGTCATCCATCTGCCCGTTTATCACCTTGTGTGTGTGTGCGTTCTACGTTTGTTACCTGGTTGTTGACGACGACATGCACGGTGCCGTGCGTGGTGTAGGACGGCAGGTCAGACAGGTGGAAGGTTTCATACACGATACCCTGGCCTGCGAATGCTGCGTCTCCGTGGAGCAGGATGGACATCACCTGAAAACAAACGGAAACAAAATCAAACTTGTTGCTTCAGGTTCAGGTGTGAAAATGAAAGAGTTCAGTCTGAGGTGCAGAAAGAAGTCAGTCAGTGACCTCAGTGACCTAACAGTCATTCGTGAGAGGTATCTTTATGTTCTAGATCCTCCTTTGTTCAGGGTTTTGCTGCATACTATTACATCATACAGAGCTAATCATACCCTTTATGGGCCATTTGGTCAAATTTTCTGAGCACTGAGTCACTGTCCCTCCTCCAAGGTCCAGAATCAGAGCACGGGAATGCTCACTGATTTTATTTCTTAGTGTGATAACAACTTCTTGGACCTAAATGTGTCTAAAACCCAAGGAACTGATAATAGATTTTAGATGTAAAAGAGCAGCTGATGTAACCGTGTTTCTCTGTGTGCACGCTGCTCGGAACAAAAAATCGCCCCTTGGTGGGATTATTAAACTTGTTTGATTTCTATCTTCTGCTGATCCAACCACGGACATAATCAGCATCAGAATACATGTAAGCTGATACGTGATTCAGAAATGTCAAAGCTCATTTAGAAACTCTCTGTAAAATGTCCCAAACACTTAACAGCTCCGTCATTATCCTTTAAAAACACATTTAAGGATTCTTATCAAAAAGGTTTTGTTCATGTGATTGTGTTGAAATATCAGCTAATATATTATTGGATTTTTGTTTTTTTTTAAAGGAATGTGTGGAACCGGTGTCCGCAAAGGATGGGTACCAAAAACCTAGTATTACATTATTATAATTTAATTTATTAACAAGCTGCAGCATCTGTGTGACAGGGCTGAGCTCCGCACGCACATCTTCATTCTTTCTAAACTTAACTCAGTATATCTGTATTATCTGTGTTTCCTGTTAGTCACATATCCCGCACTGCTAATAAAAAACAAATAAACAAAAGTTTCAGAAGTTATTTAAAAGAAAATGTTGATTTTGAAAGTCTGAGTTCATCGGGCAGGTTGCTCCAGAGTTGAAACAAAGACTATGGAAGCAAAGAGACGAAACTGTGGTGCTTTTTTGACAACCACCGCTAGATGGTGCTGCGGAAAAGTTGCCACCATTTTGGACTGAAAATGCCATCGGCTCTGTGGTCTATTGAGCATCTATTTTGAAGGTCCTCGACAAGAAAAAGCTTCTCAAACAAATCCCAAAAGTGCTGATTTTTTCTATCTTCCATGTACGTTCAGTGCTCCCTTTAAGCTCCTGTGAATACAATAAGTCATGTTTTAATAGGTCATATCTTTCCATTTGGAACACTCTTTGTAGCCTAAATCTGAACCCATGAAATTTCTTATTTCATAAATTAAATTTCTGAATGAATGTTTTACAAATTTCAGGTTCTAGTCTTCCATAAATACAATATATAA
This sequence comes from Bovichtus diacanthus, assembly GCA_943590825.1. Classification (NCBI taxonomy): domain Eukaryota; kingdom Metazoa; phylum Chordata; class Actinopteri; order Perciformes; family Bovichtidae; genus Bovichtus; species Bovichtus diacanthus. Next base: position 2,985,054 of record CALSBV010002302.1, read on the forward strand.
AATAAGTGAGTAAGCAGATAGTTATAATAGTATGCATATTTAAAATATTTCTTCATTTAGTCTCTAGTCTTTAGACAGGATGTATGAATAAGTATATGCGGGTCTGGCTCTGCGTGATTGGCCGACACAATGCTGCAGATTGCGGTTGTGATCCTGAACGTTTTGTCACGTGTCTCAGCCTCACCCTGTTGCCGTCGTTGTCTCCGCAGTAGAACTGCTCGGCTTTGGTCTTTCCCTGCACCACGGGATCCACGGCCTCCAGGTGAGACGGGTTCGCCATCAGGGACAAGGTGATGTTTCGGTCTGTCACGCGGTTGATACGACGATGGTACATCCCCAGGTGGTACTTCACATCTCCAGAGCCCTGACGAGGAGAAATCACAGCCCACATTTTCAGGCTCTGGCTGAAGTAAGATAGTGCAGGATCGTTTTATACTGGAACAAAGAAATGTTGACACCAGGACACAGGAAAGAACACTTGTTTGGGGGCCTTGTGGCAACAAAATGTGCCCCCTGTTCCTTTGTTCGGGCGAAAAAGAATAATTTATTTGTATTCATTTGATCACTGTAAAACATTAAGCAAACAACATTTTACATGACATGCGTTTCAAATGATCCTTAGAGGTTTTGAATACACAACATCAGATCGGAATCGCATTTCATGTGCTCTTTGTCACAAGACTTTCCCAAAAACAATCTGGACACCCCTGACATCTACAAACTCATGACACCACTGTGTGATCTTCCTGGGTTTCACTTTCAGTGGGATTTAATGTGTTAGTCCAGCGGTGTCACTAGGAGAAAGAAAGCAGCAGGACTGGCGCTAAAATTGGACCTCTTGTTATTAAAGGAAGTTGTAATGGTAGCTGTAGTTCTACAGAACATCAGTAGAAGAAGTTGTGGAGGGAGACAGTAGCTGTAATACCAGCAGCAGCAGCAGTACTAGTGGTACTTGAAAGCAACAATAATGGGAGCACAGGGTCGGGCTGTATGACAATATATACCATGATATGATATGATATGATATGATATATATATTTTTTTTTTTTTTTTTTTTTTTTTTTTCTTATCTGTCTGCTTTAGATCATTGTAGGTAATGTTAATAACCAATAACAGGGTCTGATTTATGTCTAATTTAATATTTTTTTTTTTATAGGAGTTTTGCATTAATGTGGTGATTGAATTCATTTATTTAGGGAATTCAATTCACAGAATTAACCAAAAACTGACAGTCCAGTCTGGTGATCTGGTCGAGTCAGTGTGATTTTGCAGTTTGGACCTCAGTATACTCCCGGTTAATTTTCCAAAAACATTTGTATGCATGCAGTACAATGTAATAACAGCAGCTGTAATAACAGCAGTATTAAAGCAGCAGTAATGGTAAAAAAAATGAATAAAATAAAAAGTCAGCTTACCTCATCAGCAGCTTCCAGTTTGGAGTCAAACTGACAGAAAATCTGTTCCAGCTCTTTACGAATCACATTGGCCAAAACATTCAGACGGCCCCTGAAAGAAAGTGATTGTACAAACAAAAGGGACAGGGAGTATGTGAAGTGCGTGTGTGCGTGCGTGCGTGTATGTGTATATATATATATATATATATATATATATATATATGGTGTGTGTTACCTGTGAGGCATTCCCATGATGACGTTTTCGACACCATTCTCAGAGGATTTATCGATGATGGTTTTCAGAGCTGGGATCAGAGACTCACAGCCCTCCAGACCAAAACGTTTCTCTGCAGACCACTTCTTCTGCAGGAACTCCTCAAACCTGCACACACGCGCACATTACAACAACTAAAGCTCACTTTCAATCATAGGTTGTTAGACAAGTTCATCATCCTCTTAACCCTGCAGACTCCTCTCAGAGACCTGTACTCTCTTCATCCTCCTCATCATCATCAACACTTGTTAACCCACCTTTCACATGTATAAACTTGCTTTGGAGCTTCACCTTTTTCGCTCACTTCAGGCTCTTTCCCTGTACCCCTCCAGTTACAAACCAGACGCCTGATACGTTACACACACTCGCCCACTCGCCCTGTGTACACCAAAGCCAGTCTCATGTCAGCAGTAAAACATTTTTAAAAAAGGATGTGACAATTTGTACTCTGTGTTTGCGATTCACTACATCCCACGAAGAACAAGCCGCAAAACATCGAGTCTATTCGATACCCACCTCTAGTCGATGGAGGCGTGTTGTGGTATTTACCTGGTGGAGCGCACCATGCGGGCCAGCAGCGTCCTCTTCTCCTCCAGAGTGAACTGCATCACTCCTGGAGTCTCGAACTTCTGTCTGATCCACTGACACTGCTCCAGGTCGTTGATGAACATGAACTCCACACCGATGTGCTGACAGTACGCCATCTGACCAACAAAGGGAGAGGAGTATCACCTGTACAGGTAACTTTCAGACTCAAGTTAGATATTACAAAAACAATCCAGCGATATTCACAGCTAGAGCTCTGTGTGTCGGTTTACCTCCAGTCGGCGGATGATCTCCTTCAGTGGCAGGGCGCTCTCCGAGCCACCGATGAAGGTGGTGGTGGGCAGCCGGAACACCTTGTCCAGGTCGGACTCATCCAGACCGTAGAAGCCTACACGTCCCATGATGCAGCACAGGACAAGAGGGGGAAGAGGGGGGGAAGAAGCGGGAAGGAGGTGAGAAAAAGGTTGCAGGACGGAGGGAAGGGACACCAAAGAGATGGACACACAAACAGGCCGTGGACGAATGAAAACATGCATTTATGAGTTAATAATGAATTAATGAATACATATGCATTATTAACACAATACGGAGAATATGAAGTAGCAGACAGACATTATTTCAAACCACAGAATGACAGTAAACATGCAGAGAGGAGCAGAAAGAGAAAGAAGAGGACAGAGTGAATAGAAGTGATGGAGGCAGTTTGAGTAGTTTTACAACAAGCAGGACAGGGTGAGGATCAGTTGTGGGGTTTAATACAATTAAAAAAAAAAAAAAAAAAAAAAAAGGTAAGGAGAAACATTGTTAGTATCATTCATTTGAGCCAATCAGTAGGTTGACACATGAAATACATGACAGAGCTCAGGATCAGTCTGCTGATATTCTCTATGTTTCTTCTTCGTGTTCAGACTCAAATCCACTAACAAGTAGTGTGTGATATGCATCTTCTTCCTCTGCCATAGAGCTCCACTGTCGTCCAAAAACTATTAAAAACACACGAGTGAGTCACACTGTTGCACGGGCAGACATGCCTTCATAACCGTGATCACACACACTGTAGTTTATTTTTGGACTCAATCCCACACACACCATCCTGCTGACACAAATACTAGAGCACCAAATGTGGATTAATCCGCCGCAGAAAATAGTCCCAATCAAATGCACTATTTCCTCCCGTTTGTTTTATTAAAACTACAGCGACCGGCTGTTTTAGGAAATCACTAAGTCTTGAAAGAAAAAAAAGAAAAAAGATATATTTGGGTTTTTAAAAAAAAGAAAGTGTTTTGGACTTGTGTCACACTTGATCAAATGTAATATTACCATTAAAATGTATCATTAACCATCTTTAATAAATGGTAAATTAACAAACTTTAGTTAAGTGAATTTATTAAAAGCAAACAATGAATGATAATGAATGTTTACCAATATTAATAATGGTTTTAATTTTGTGTAATATGAAATAATAATTATTATTATTATTTTGTGTCATTGCTGATGAGGATAACAATTTCATTAGTAAACTATTTATTCATAGTTCATTGTTACAGACATTACAACATTTTGTATGATATATTAAGTATTTGTTAATGATTACCATGATTTGTAAACCTTTAGGGACTGTCCATCTAAATAATGTTTATAGATGCTATGCAAACTATTTCTTAAAAGGTTTACAATCTTTTATTGATCATTAATACTTAATATAATATATAAAATGTAATATGCGCAACAATAAAGTTTAAATAAAATATACTTTAGCATTACTAATAAGCAATAAGCAGCATTAGAATTTCATTGTTTAACAGTAAAATAACTATCGACTAAAGTTTAATTAACTATCAATTTACCATTTATTAATGATGTTTTTATAAAGTGTTTATGTGACATTAAGAGACATTATGTGACCTACTGGCTTTTTAAAAAGGTCAGAAAGTCATTTTTGTTTCACTCGTGCTCAGAGGAAACCACTCAAATCGCACACATTTTACTGTAAAATTATTTGCTGTAGTTTTTTGCTCAATATTCGATACGTTTAGTGCATTTCTTTGATCTTTATCCTCGTCTTTTCTGGCTCTAAACCGCTCCAACAGTAAAATGACCGGTCGGGGTTAATAAAGAACTCCATCTATCTACATTTCTGACATCTCTAGACAAAGAGAGCAGCAATGTGTTCATGACAGCGGTGATGAACATTTACATGTTGGGGGGTAGGGAGGGGGTTATGGTCCTTTAATCGGTTATTTTGTAACTTCAAACTTATTATGGGACGGTTAGTGGAGGATGTGTTATGAAGGAGAGAAAAAAGATGGAAAGAGAAAGCAGAAGGAGATGTTTTTGTGTTGCGGGAGAATAGCCCCTGGTAAAAACCGTCGGTGGACTGCGAGTGATCCTTAAATCCAATGACGTGACCACCGCCACCGCTTCCTCAAGCTGCTAATCAGCGGGCTGAGCTGGGCAGACTGACAGCTGATTCAGCCAATCAGAGCGCTGACACAGGTTATAAAATAGGGCTGCACCATAATGGACAATATTGACATTAGAATGATATATATTGTGCTATGAAAAAGGAATTTTCCTGCTTCATTTTTATACATTTTGAGAGCAAAATTAAGAAGCTACAAACAATGTTGTGCTCTATTAACAATTTAACCACAAACTCATTGGTTGTATAAATGAAAGGTGATGACGGCAAAAAAAAGTCCCACCCACAAAGCATGCTTAACGTTTTGGGTTGGCAGACCCCTCACACTGAAGACAGTCCGCTTTCAGCGATTTTAGTTCATTTGCCGACATCGCAGGTCCCACAATGTGATTATTGTGCAGCCCTATTATAAAACTGCTCAGACACACCGCAAGTCACAAACCAACCACGTGACTCAAAGCCAAGCTGGCCAGTCAAGAAGCACAGTCTCTCTGAAGACAGCAGGCAGACGGATCACTGCTCAGCAGGCAGACGGATCACTGCTCAGCCCCCCATTCACTTTCCTCGCCTCCTCTCGATGGCGTATTAGGGACATTGTTGTTAAAAAAAAAAGAAGTAAAAAACAAGGGGTGATATTCAGAGAATAAACTCATAATTTCCGAGATGCAAGTCGTAAATTGTGAGAGCAAAAAAGTGACATTCTCTGAGATTAAAGTCACAAATTTACAGGAGGAAAACTTTTTCGTTTTTTTTGTCAAGGAACCAACATCATCACTCCACAGAAGCTGCATGTAAACAGTGAATGCAACACACACACACACACACGTTAGGAGGGGGGACAGTATGAACATGGAGATATCCTCCATCTGTCCATCGCGTTGAAGTTCCTGATGCACAAAAGCTACACCTCCATCCAAATCACTATGTTGTTTTCTTCTGAACAGACCCAAGTCACATCTCTTCAAAGTCCAGATGCTTTTGATAATGTTGATTCTGGGCTAAAATCAAGTCAATCAAGTATTTCCTTTGTGCTAAATCCCAAAGTAAAGTAGAATTCATTAGATCATCCACTGCAGGAATAATACACGGCAAGTCTGTGTTGTGAAGAGGTGGACAAAATGTTGTTCCTTGACGGAAAAACACGACACTATTTTTTATCACGTTTTTTCCACAAATGTATGACTTCAGAGAATATCCAAGTTTTTTTTTCTTGTAAATTTATACTTTTTTTCTCCTGTAAATTAACCACTTTGATCTCAGAGAATATCCAATTTTTCTTTCTCGTAAATTCAGGACTTTAATCTTGGAAATTCCGAGTTTCTTCTCTATATACCCCCTTCTTCTAATATTACCCCCCTACCCCGGCTCTGTATTTTTTATAACCTAAAATGGATCCAATATTCCATTGTACCTCCTCCTAAGAGGGGGAGTAGTGAGGGAGGAGAGGAAATATAAAAGCACGACGACACTCTTCTTCTCTGCTAAAAACGTCGCAGCACAAACAGCTCCACAGACACAAACTGGCAGGTTTCTGATGTTTACCGCTCCGTCTGCAGCAGACACTAAACTGTGACCTGAAGTCAGACTCTGAAACACAACGACACTCCATTTACTGCAGATTCACATGAGAACAAATTCACAGCTGCAACAGCGCGACATTTCTACGCTTTTCATGCCGAGAAAAGTTTACTTTAAACATCCTGGATGATGGCTGGAGATAACGGCTCAGGACTGCACTCATCGAATCTTCAGATTTAATATAAAATTATTTTTGAGATACTAAATCATTATTTTGAGAAAGAGAAATAGTATGTTAGAAGAACTACAGTTTTGTAAGTAGCTCCTGTAATCATTTTTTAAATTTTAAAATAAGAAGGTTAAAACCCAGGGAGCCCCAAAAACAGGAGCAAAGCAGAAAACAGAAGAAGAGATTAAAAGAGGTGAAGGAGAAAGAAAGTCATAGAACAGCTCTGCACCACCAGCAACATCCTACAAGCTACACCCCTAAGTAACACAGGCGGAGCGGTTTATATAAGTGATGCACTTGTTTTAAAATGTATTGTATTTCACATTTTTGTGATTAGAAATGTCGTAATGTTCATTATCATCATTTGGAAAACCAAAACAGTTACAAATATTGCAATTGAAAATAACAACTTCTTATTTTTGGCTTATTCTTAATTTTAGAACTTAATATTTTGTGGTTTGTGCACTTTTTTTTTCCTTCCTTGTTTAACTGATATTATATTATGTATTTCTTTCTTTAAAATGTTTCCCTTTTTTTCTGTAAAGCAAGAAAATATGTAAATACAGTCTCTTTGCTTTTTTTATTTTTTTGGTTTATTCATGCAGATTGCAGTATTATGACCTACGTTTTTGCCTACAGGTCTACAAACTGTTATGTGCAGAATGTTTAAACTGAACTGACTATGGAGTTAAAACAGTGACAGTAACGTTTGGCATCAAAAGAAAAAAGAATTGGCATTGAAAACAAAAAGGAAACATTTGCATTGAAACAGTAGTGAAAAGGTTTTGATCCACAAGGTCCCGAAGAGTGCGGTTCTCTCTTTAGTATGCAGATAATATGGAAACCGCGCCCGCGCTCTGTCTGTATGCTCAAAGCCCTCCCCTCCACACCAAAACTGTGACAGGAAGTTAGAACTGATAACCTGTTATAAAAAAATAAAAAAAGAAAAGAAAAAGCTGACCCTGGAAAAAATAAAAAAGACTGGAACTTTTTCCACTGCCTATACCTTTATTAGTGTTAAAGCAACTTTTTTCCAATACATGTTTTCAATGCAAATGTACTGTTCGAGCTCCATAGCCTACACTTTCAATCATTTCATGGCCACAGTTGAAAATATCTTTCTGACCTGAATCGACTTGCAGGCTCCATGTAAACTCAGATAACTCATCTAACAGACACGTCTACATCTGTTCTACTGTTGACCGGAGAGAGCAGGGAGCTAGCGGCAGCAGCTAGAAGGTGACAAAGCTAACTACACCGGCCAGAACACACAGGAGACATTCAGAGGTCAGACGGACTCAGGCAGCACTTCATCATTTGGGGCAAAGATCCTTCAATTTGTACATTTAGCTTCACATTTGTGCACCTTTCTCAATTTCTTCTGAATGTTTCCCCGTGTATCAAGGCATTAAAGGGATATTACACTCTGGTACACTGCCTTACGTCGCCAAATAAAAACTAAAATCATTCCGCAGGAGTAAAGAACAGTGAGCCTGCAGCTATCAGCTGTCACCACATGGAGGATCACACAGTCGAACACGGATCTCTGCACCAAGACAGCGACAGGAAAACAAAAGCAGATGCTCTTATTTAGGGGAAAAAAATTCTACAAAATATTTTTCCCCCCAGAAGCACACAAGTTTAACGCAAGTGATGTTAAATATAAAAGGGTCATTCATATAATTAAGTGGATGCTTTAAATAAATAATTGGCTTTTTGTGTCTTAATCATATTTAGAGCCAAGTTGTTTTTAATTCATCAAGTCAGCATCATTAAAATGTTGGTGATGACTGAAGGAACACAAGTTCTCAGTTAAATCAATAGTGACTTGGTTTACGTGTACGTTAGTATCCTGGTTCTATATTTCTGTGTGCACAGGACTCATTTTTCAGGTTTCTGATCGTCTGCAATGGTGCAGTTGAGTCTTTAAAACCTTCATATGAACCAGCAAAACAATGATTACCTGGTTTATGTTTTTTTTTTTTTTTTTTTTACAACATACAACATAATTTGAGTTTATGACGCATGGCAGACGGTGAATTTACAGGCCACAGTGTGCAGTAGTGCAGATATTATATGCAGGTTTCTCCTAAATAAGAGCTTATTCTGGTAGAAGCAGAATTTGTACTGTGTGTACAGGATACTGATGTAAATTTCAACACAATCCAACATCTTTTCTTAAACATTAAATTTTTTAATGCATTGTCTTGTCTTTTCATTTTATTTGTAACTGTTTTTACACGTTGTAGTAATTGCTAATTATGTTGCGTGTATGGTACTTACTGCCTTGTATTTTTTTTATGTTTTGGTTGTATATTGTACTCTCGTCTTCTGGCTGTGGATGTTTTGGAGTTTGTCACATTTAGTGATAGTTTTGAATTGGCCCTATGTATTTTATTCTAGACAGCTCTTGTTTTTTTTGTTTTTCTAAGGATTTAAGTCTTTTATTTATTTATATATAATAATATTTTCAAATACAAATATATATATATATATATATATATATATATATATATATATATATATATATATGATTGTATTTGAAAATATTTTTGGGTTCTCGGTCTGATCTTGATCGTCTGTCTCGGCTAAGAAACTCTTGAAAAAAGAGATTTTTGATCTGGACGAAGCTTTCCTGGTTAAATCAAAGTTATTTATAATGTGCATGATATTCTGCGTTTTATGCATCTCTGCACCTGTTTTTGTACCATTGTTCTGCATTTCTCTTACGGCACAGGATCGATTTACGGATACACCAAATGTGCTGATTGGTATCGGCGGAGACATTGACGATATAAAGTCTATCGACAAAGATGTCACTGATTAAGTAAATACAGCGTCTTTGTCCAAGTTATTGGAAAATCCTAACCTGTTGGATCAGTGCTTCCATGGATTTATTTTACTGTATAATAATAACAAACACTTCTGGAAAATGTTCTGATAAAATAAATGTTTTAAGTAAGTTTTGCCAAGCTAAAATGTAATATTTGTATATCTCTACATGTCTACAAACAACATAAATCGTAGACTGTGGAGTCTGTTTTTTAAAGTCTTTATTGTTACTTTTTTTAATATATATTATGAAAAACTAGTTCAGCAGCGTTGACTGTGGGTCCCCAAAGTGGCTGATATTGGTAGTCAACATTCATTTACTCCTGTAGAAACAAGTTTTATAAAAGCAAAGAGAGTGAACCAAATGAAATCTCTCTTTTCTTTTCCTTCTTTAGTGCAGCGACCTCTACAGGAGCTCAAGATATCAAAGAAACTGATCCTGCTGTCAGAATCGGTTTCTGACTTTCTGGAAATCCTGTAGACGTGAAACGCACACTTCTGCAGTGAAAATACTCCACTAAAGATGATCTACTGGCTTCTCAGCAATGCGAGGTGACACACCAGTGCCGTCCTTTCTCGTACCTCCTACCGTGAGGATTCTCAGTCTCTCCTTGAACACAGCCACGTCTGGAAGGGTCGCCAGCAGGGGGCAGCAAAGGGAGAAACACCCGGAAAACATTAGGGACCTACGACCTACTTATAAACCCGGTACCCGAGGCCATTTTTACACCACCGTCTACAGCTAGAACAGAGCACAACACCGGCCCCAGCATCTCAGCGTCTCCACCGCCTTTTTTGTTTTGTTTGAAAAAGTCCAGAGGTTTGGTTTAAAAACGCCGTGATTTTATAGCAAAGTGGTGGAGAATGAGGGATGCAGTTAACACCATGCGGAGGAAACAGAAGCCACACTACAACCAACCCACCCACAATGGGAGGGGTTCCCAAACAGGAAGCCATTCTGCACAGGTCACTTTCAACACAGCAGGGACGCGACTAATTCCTGGCCTCAACACTGACGTCCTCTACTTTCAATACAAACGTTAAATACACAAACCTACAGAAACCCCGAGAGGCAATAGAGAAACAACAATTCGGATCTCAATTGTTTTCTCTCCTTTCTCCATGCCTTAAGAACAGGTGAAAAAAAAGGTTTTCCCAGGATAATCTTTCCAAGTTAAGTTTTCTTTTTTTTCCATCTGTGAAAATATTTGTTTTTGTTTGTTGATGTAATACTCATTTCGGCAACAAGAGGCTACCATAAAATAAAATAAAATATAAGCAAGTTATGTCGCTAAGTTATGCATGTATCAAAAGAAATAATTAATTATTTTAATTAAATTAATCTACTCCGATCAGCAATAATATTACATTGTATATCATGGCAAACAAAGGGAAGGGAAAAACGAAAAGGGGAAAATCCACAACTGAAAACGAGAAGCATAATTGTGGGGGAAGTGGTTAATTGTGGGGGAAGTGGTTAATTGTGGGGGAAGTGGT
>CALSBV010002302.1:3001162-3011426 GCA_943590825.1 Bovichtus diacanthus
ATATATATATACACACACATATATATATACACACACATATATATATATATATGCACACACATATATGCACACACATATATATATATATATATATATACGTATATATATATATGACCCATGTCATCTTAAAAAGCCTGAAATTAACCAGTTAATCTATCAGAAAATTGTTTGTCCTGCTTTTCCTGTCCTGTTTATCATCTCGTGAGTTCTCACACTTAACTTGTGACCCTGTGTGGGTAACCGCTGAGACAGTCCATTTAGAGACACTAGAACAAAGTTGTCAATAATAGCCATGGTCCAGGTGCGTTTTGATAGTTTGTTTGTTGGATTAAATCCAAAGTGGCAGAAACGAGAAAAGGACTCGTACCCTGGCCTCGTACTGCCAGACCAAACCCAGCACCGAGGGTCTGATCCCGGGGGACTGCCCGGACTCCCTGGCGCATCAGCAAACTATCTGTTGCTGCCCTTACACAGGTTGGACCCTGGGCTCTGTCTCCCGGAGCTGCCGAGACCAAGATGGGGGTCGTTTTTGTAGTTTTGGGCCCTTTGGATTTAGTCCAATAAACAAACCATCAATGTGGACATCGACCATACAGACCCCAGTTAGTGGTATAAACGCACAGATGGCTAACGTAAAGTACAGGACGACGCCACATGAGAAGATTATAAGATCGCAGTGTGATTTTGACCGGCTCTTAGAGTTTCAGCAGTTTGGTCAAATTGTGCATATTCTTGCCCTGCTGTTAGTTAAATCTGCTTTCTTTTTTCTTTCAAACTGATAACTGTACATTTAGATTGTATGGACCCAGTAGTGGAGGTGAAATTAAGCCCTCTATTTCTTTAGAGCGGGTGGCAAGGTATTACACATTACACCTTTGATTCCCATTCAAAGGTGTCGTGACAAAGACCCCAGCTGGTCAAACACCTGAGTGTCGCCACAGCAATCGGCCAACAAAAACAAGCCGCAGGCAACTGACACAACAAGCTAACAAGGCTGAGAGTTAAGTCATGTCAAAGCAGAAGCAAAACAATGAAAAAGCTAAAAAAAACAATTAGCAGCAGCAGGTTTCTGCTATCAGATCAATGTTGCTGCAGCGTCCAGAGCAGCTTGCACAGTTAGCACGAAGCGAACAGCTCAACACCAACTAAGCAATGTTAGAGCCCAAAGGACGGTCAAAATGACCTGAAAGCATCTCAGAAACTCTGACTGTCTCAACTGAAGGTCTGTTCTGTTATGAGCTTCCTCAGCAGACGGAGTTTAGATGCGCAAAATTTGTACTTTTTGTCCACGTTGGCTTATTCTTGACTCTGGAATCTGATATATAAAGAAGAAGTAGGTAAAGTGCTCATCTGCTGAGTACGAGTGAAAGCTCCAAAAAAGCTACTAAAGGGATCATAAGGTGTGTTTGAATTAACTTCGAGTGCATCTTATTTAAAGCAAATCTGTTCATTCAGGCCCACATCTCATGGTTGTCCCTTTACAACCATGTGTAAAAGGATTACAGCCACAACACTTGAGGGCAAATCTATTTCTGTCAAAGTGAATCTTTGAATCTTTCCCGACAGACCTGCACAACAATGTTTCAAGGGCGTTTTTAAAAAAAGGGACTATGACTAATCATCCGTAAGGTTAAAAAAACAAGATTGTTCCAGAAACATTCAATGTAAACAAGAATACATTTTAAAAGAGCACAACAACGTGTTCAGGATTTAGATGTTCTAGAGACATTCGTTGTATAACAAGGATGTTTCAGAGATTGTTCCATAAAGATTATTCCTAGTTTATGAAAACATAACACAAAGAATCTCATTAACAAAACACTAACAAATTAGATTCCAGGAACATTTGAGTGAAGAAGAAAGCCTAAAGGCTTCTGAAACATTCAGCGCCCACAAGAAGCTTCAAGAAGGTTCCAGTTTAGGACAAAGTCTCAGAAACATTATTGTACAACAAGAAGCTTCAAGAAATGTTCCTGATGGACAATAAGGGTTCAGTTTGAGACAGTCAGGGAAATCTGTTACTGGGCATGTTCCTCTAAGATTATCAGTCTACTTTAGAAAGACCCGGGCTGCGAGGCAGACCAGGAGACAAAAGGGGGAAGAGGGGAGGTGAAAAGACGTTGTGTTCTAGGGGTTCAGCTCCTCACCCAGTTTGTCGGAGGAGGTGATAATGTCAGTGGGGACACACGAGTCCAGATCAGCGTCCATGATGCCGAGGGGGTCCAACTGGGCCACATGGTGCCCTCGGATCTACAGGGAGTGACAACAGCACAGAGCCCCCCCCCCCCCCCCCCCCCCGAGGACAGGCGTAGAAGGAGGATGAGGGGACGGAGGTGGAGGAGTGAAGAGGACAGGACGGAACCAAATGAAGGAGAGGGTGAAGAAGAAGAGGAGGAGTGAGGAGGACAGTACCGAACGTAATAAACGGTAGAGAGACAAGGAGGATGAGAGGCAGGATGGAGTGGAAGATATGGAAAGTAAAAGAAAGGAAAGATATCGAAAAAAGGAACAGGAACACCCGGGTCCAAATAGAAACATCGAAACCAGATTTGACACAAAAACAAGGAAAGATTAAAGAAGGACGAGGTTGAACGACAGCAGGGCGAGAGTAAAAAAGAAGAAGAGAAGGAGGGAGAGAAAGAGAAAAGAGAGAGGGAGGGAGGGAGGGAGGGAAGAGCAACATTAACACCACAAGCAGGAAGCAGTTTGTTTGTTTTCTCAGTTCTGGCGTTCTCACCGACGTCCTGGAAGCCGGTATTCACCGGAGCATCATCAAAATTCACACAGCTGATTCCCAGAGGATCCAACCGGGCATTGTGATGCCCCATCACCTGCACATACACACACCTGGTTATCACGACACAGACACCACTGACAGGCAGGCCTACTTACTGGAGGTCTTCACAGGTCCCCTAACTGAGAGCTGACCCAGTTCCCAAGTCTGGACGGGTGCTTCTGTATTTCCACGGTTCTTTCATTCCATTGGGGTTTGATGGAGATCGCACACTATGGCGAGTACAAATGAAACGGCAGAGCTGCAAGGCGCCCGCGGGTTTCTGTTACATTGTTGTGTCTGCAGTGTGAAGTGATACTTCACATTAGGTTTGGTACATAGTGGTACATGAACGGCCGTTTTTGCCTATTAAAACCTGCTGCCTGTTGGGAAAGTGTTCAGCGTTCATGCGTTTCAGAATTTCTTTGCAGCATAGGGCGACATGTCACAGAACTCTGTTTACTGATTGGCTGCGGGAACTCTCTGGCTGCAATTCGCCGCAGAACATTCAATCATACCCAACTTTTAGTTTGGTCTCACTTCGCCGCAGAATCAAGCGGCCGCAGCTCGCCGAGCTCAGAGCCGCCACCGCAGCTTTCCATAGACATGGCAGATCGCCGCAGGCCACACTCATGGCTTTGGCTTAATACACAAGTGTTTGAAATGTTCCTTATTTTTTTTAAGAAAAGTACATAGTTTATCAAAGTTGCCAGTGAGCAAAATGTTACCTCAGTCTCCAGCAAGAGGATGACACTTACACTGCAGTCTTTTCAAAATAAATGATAAGAAACGTATCCTTATGCATTGTTTCCCCCCCCGCTGTATCTGATCTTACACCGAACAGTGACTTCTGTGTACCGTTACACTTCTAAGTATGAGAGGATGATTTTTGATTAAATCAGACTTCATCAGTCCTATTTGCTCAGTTCCTCTTCAGGTCTGGTTTCTTTTTTTTTTTTTTTTTGAAGATCCGTTTGTATTAAATCTGTTTGAGTAAGTTTTCAGGAAGTAAGTTTAGGACCTGGGAAGACCTCCACTGACTAGTGGACTTAGCAATCAAGCTTTCTCAAACTTTTTTAACCAGCCAACAACAACTACAGAGGACGATGGAAGCTCTGCTTTTATCACATACAGAACTGTAGGCTCCAATTGCAAACCTGTTCATTTTGCACAGGTGTTTTTACAATTATTAAGCAAATTCTAATTATAAAGGAATCTTAGAAAATACTTTTTTTGAGCTTGAGAACTACATACTATATCTAACACATCCAGAGAGTTTTATCAATAACTTGGACACTAGAATTGTGTTGAGTATGATGTAAACAGATCAAAATAAATTATTATACAACAACTTCCATTGACAGTAATTAAATGTAAAGATCACTTAAAGATCCCACCTTAATAAATAACCAAACAAGCATTTAAAACACAGTTTGATTATTCTGCTGGCTCCATGAAGTTCTGTGGGGGGGGGGGTAAATATCACAATATACAGCCATGGATCCGGAAATATGGATGAGAGCATAAAACACATTTTTCAATTTTTATGAACACAAGACTCAATGTTCTAGAAAAAAAAAACTGAAAAGAAAATCATCTTTAAATAGATTTTTCTTTTCAATTTAAAAACTCAACCTCACTACTGGACAGAGCAGCCACACAAACTAATCTGATTTAATTGATTGCTTTTTTATTAAAATTTAAAATGTAACTGGAGTCAGTGATTCCCACGCCCTTCTACGCTAATACATGCGAATAAATGTCCATAAATCCACTTAGAAATCCTTGAAAAAAGACACGGCAGAAAATTCAGAGAAAAAAACTCCAAAAATGAAGTTGTACATTACGAGAAAGAAACGCAGATATTCTCTGGGATTAGTTGTAAATTTACGAGAAAAAAAGAAATTATAAGCAGAAATTGTTTCTTTACCAAGGAACCACATTGCTTTACTTTGAAAGGATGGATCAACCACATCGCACCACAGACGTGTATTATGCCTGCAGTGGATGAACTAATGAAGTTAGCTTTGCTGTCGGATTCAGCAATAAAGACAGTTTTGTGATTTTAGCCCCGAAAGCTTCTGGACTTTGACGAGACGTGAATTGGGCCCGTTCAGAATTTGGATGGGAAGTGTAGCTTTTGTGCATCAGGAACTACAACGCGATGCACAGATGGAGGATGTCTCCATGTTCATACTGCTGCACCTCCTCACCAACGTGTGTGTGTGGCACTCCCCGTTTACAGGTGGAGTCTGTGGTGTGAGGTGGTTGATCCATCCAACCACCAGACGTGGTGCTTCATAATTATTATTATTTTTGACCTACAATGGCCCTAATACGCCGTCGAACTGACCCTTTATGACATATTGGAGTCTGGTACCGCATCATAGAACCTGAGCCTTGCATCCTGCAGTTTGTGCTCAGTAGTTACACGGAGGCTATAATCCACTTGTGTACATGTGTGCTTGAGCGTGTACCTGGTAGGCCCTGATGAGGGACTGGACGGCCAGGTGATCCTCCACCAGCTTCTCCACATTGGGCTGAGCTCCGACCAGAGAGGAGAGCTGAGGAGCTGCAGACAGACCCAGAGGAGACTGGTAGGCTGCACCGGGAGGAGCACCGGCGTTGGCATTCCTGAAAAAAACATCCCACGACTGCAGGAGCAGAAGAAAGAAGAGGAGACGATTGTCAATAAAACCATAGAAGAACAGCCTGTGTGTCCTCACAATGTTTCATGTGGCGGTCTAACAGCACCATAAATCACGTTTTATATAACCACAATAATCTATTTTGGCTCTAAAACTATTATAGTATATAAATTATATTATTATATATGACATTCGCTTTGCGCTCCATACCGACAATGACTGTAGAAAGATGTTGAATAAATCGCCAGTTCTGTTGATTTAATAAAAGTTGATTTAATAAAAAAAGACTTAGTCAGATAATCAAATCAATCACTTTTTATTTATTTTTTTAAAAAAGGTGATGACGTCATAAAATATGATGGCAGACATTCAAAGCTTCATTTGAAACCTCAATAGAAGCTTTGAATGTACAACAAAAAAAAATATTCGGTACAGCTGTAATGATATTATAAAAGATGGATATGAATGTTGCAATCTAAGTCCTTTAACAGTGAATATCTGGTGTTAGGTTTCTTCCCTCACAGATGATCGCTGATCTACTTACAGACACACGAACTGACAACAGTTTCGTTCATGTCATCAAGTTTGAACAAATAATCTACCGTAATTTCCGGACTATAAGCCGCTACTTTTTTCCCCACACTTTGAACCTCGCGGTTTATACAATGACGCGGCTAATTTATGGATTCTTCCCGCTTTCACAACCTTCATGTCGCCAAAAAACTGAGCACCGTCACATAATGTGACGTAAATCGAGCGCGCTCAAACTTCCCATTCATTACGGTAATGAACTTTTTTACGAAATTTCTCGGTGTTTCATTCAGTGTACCAAATGAACCTCTAAAAACATTATGCCAACCTTCAATTGCATTATTAGTTCTTGGAATGTCTTCAGCAGCGGACATTATGAACAGCGGACATTATGAACAGCGGACATTATGAATGGTCACGATTCTGATTACGGTCATGTTGTCACCCTCATCATGGCAAAGACACGGAGAAAGGCATATGATGCAGCTTTCAAGTTGAAGGCGTTTAAAAGCCTATTTATTTTTGTTCCAAGCCATGTTTCGTTAAAGCCTGTGTAAAGTTCATTTGTTTCAATGTACCGGTAGGCACCTGCGGCTTATAGACATGTGCGGCTTATTTATGTACAAAATACATATACTGTTGCAAGTTACTGAAGTGCTCAAAGTATGAAAAGTACAAATATGTTTATATTATTATTGATGCACTAACATGTAAAACAGTACTTTAATGTTACAGCTGGTGGAGCTCATTTTAAACATGTATACACTTTTTGGGTAGTTAAATCTATAATAGCAACATGTTTTATAAACTCATCGCATTTTCTTTGTAAAAACTGTAAGTAATCAAATAAATGTGGTGGAGTAAAAAGTACACTACCCTCCTCTTGAGAGGTAGTGGAGTAGAAGTATAAAGTAGCATAAAATGGAAGCACTCAAGTACAAGTACTTCAAAACTGTACTTAAGATGAGTACTGTTGGTGAGAGGCTGAAACCTGAACGAGTTGTTTGAACTTTTTTCATGCTTTTCACAAAAACTTTGGTTACGTTTCATGTGAACAAAGAAGAAGAAGAACACAAAGTACTTCCAGATACGCTTCTGTATGATTCATGATTTCTCAAGACTTTTCAGTGAGGCCTTTCTGAACAGCAGGAAACCCTTTTGCCTTTAGACTTGAACACCACGCCATATGAACTACTTCGTTACCAGTATAACTCTGAGTTAAAGCCCAAAACCGACGATGACAACACGGAAACAAACAGTATTTATGTCCCAGTTAGAAGACATTGCCTCTCCCTGCACACAGAAAAACATACAGCCTCTTTTCTGTGTTGCAGTGTCAGATTTCAATTCTGCGGTTCTTCAACTCATTCTGCACTCGTGAGTCACGGACTCTCCGCCATGCACACAAACATCTCATTCTCGGCATGAACTCGCCCCAATCAAAGCTACTCCACGTTTTACCCTCTTGCTGCAGTTCCCAAATGTTCTTTCAGCTTTCATCACTTTAGCACATGAATGCCTTTTTCCCCACTTCACATAAATAATAACTAGGGGTGTGACGGTACACACAATTCCCGGTTGTGCATGTACAAGGTTACAGTGTCACAATAAATCGCAATATATTGAATCGTGACCCCTGCATCATGAGACGTATAGTATCGGCAGATTCTTGCCAATACACAGTCCTCGCTGAGCATCCACAGCGCTTTGTTAGTGAATGCCAGCAGGTTTTTTTAAAAAAAATTTTTTAACTGCTCCAAATGAGTAGAGCGTAAGCAGAAGTTGATGTTATTAACAGCGCTGTTACATTGCTGCTAATACAGGTGTGAGCCTCCATTTGTGTGCGGCAAGCAGGAGAGCAAACCATTTTTTTTTTTTGACCGCAGTGAAAATGTTGTCGTTAAATATGGATCGAAGCAGAATATTTCATTAGATAAAACATGTGAGTTTTGGAAATTATTACTACTTTTTTTTAATTTTTTTTTTATACATTTCGATTTTAGGACTTTACAACGCTGGAAATGTTTGGATCACACGATCCAACGCAGCCACCACTGGAATCTAATTCTACCAATAGTATAATATTAAATTATATTAGTGTAGCCTAATATTCATCTGCAACTGAAGAAATACCAGCTTTAAACATAATGAATATGTGAAAAACAAACAAAACATAAAAACCTGCGCAGCATTCAATGTTGATTTAGAATGAAAATATCAACGCTATGAATGAAGCTTCATTCCCTACTTGTTTTTCATGATGGATCTGGGTTTTTTCATTCAGTTAAAATTAGCGCCTGCATCCCCCCCCTCAGCATATTCCCGTAGCTATTAAACATTATTACCACAATGCTTAGTATGCGTCTATAAGAATATAGTCCTACTGTGTAGCTTCCAGCTAGTTTGCTAAACTGATAGCAGCAAGGTCACACTGTCTGATCTTTACACAACAACTGTGGCATGCAACATGACACACACACACGTCAGCCATAGGTTCTACTATGTGACCTCTATGTTCACCTCCACAATAAGAAGCCACTGATTATCAGACATAATTAACATTTTTACCTTTTATCTGTGGCAGAAAACAGAAAGATCTTAATGTATTGATGCAAACATTAAATGAATTCTTCACACTTTACAGTCCAGATGAATATGGTGATAATTTAATCTCTGCAGGTGTTAATCTCTGGATGAAGCGGGTATTGCCAGGTGTGGATTATCCAGATCGATTAAAATACTTTTTCCTAAACAACTTCTTTAATGCACATTACTTGCATGTTTTGCAGTAGATGTACTCTTCTGTATAGGAATTAAATACACGCTGGGCCTTAAATAGAATTAATAATGTTAATCTAATTGCCCCACTTGCGGAAACAAATAGTAAGTATTATAACCTCATGGGAAACATGCATGTTTATTTTTCTCTCTCCTGGCTGGCTTCTCAACATTTTGGGAGCTCCTCCTGTACCTCCAGGGCACTGTGTGAACAGCAAGTTTAAATCAAACAGGTTCTCCTGTGTGTTTTCAGACTGGCCTCCTTTGCTTTCATTTTGGACAGGAAAACAGCTCTGTCATGTGACTGAGCTTCAAGATGCTATTATTAGCCTGTTTGTCCTTTGAGAATCAGTTCAAATGTGTGGTTGTCCCTGCAGACACCAGCAGCTTCATTCAGTCCCACAGGGGTTGCTACCTCTAACCAGCCGTACAGCATGTCACCTTCATGCAGCCACTTTTTGTGTTTTATAGTCGAAAATATACCTTGGAAAAAATATTTAGCGGATTTTGCCCTTTAAATACCTGTTAACAAGAGACGCATCAGCAGAAATGTTAAGGCTGAGAAAACTGTGCTTGTATACAGCACTATCAGCTATGTTTATTTCTGAGGTGCCTTTATGTTTAATTGGACCTGTGAACTGCCATGATAGATCCCTGTATGTAGTCCCCCTCCAGACCAGCAGGGGGCTCTACTGCTCCTTACCTTGTGAACACTCTTAGGGTCCTCCAGCCAGGCAAAGTACATCTCCTCCACGTAGTTGGAACTCGTCCCATTAAGGAACGGCTCCGAGGCCACAGGTGCCGTGTAGCACCTGATTGGCTGAAACGTCCTTGTGCCACCTCTGGAGGCAACTGTGATTGGCCGCTGGGGGCCGACAGTCTGAGCCACCTGCGAGGCGGTGAGCGGACGCAACCGCGCCGCACAAGTCCTTAAACGATGCATGAGCAGTCCTTAAAGTATCACACACACGTTGGTGGTGGTCAGGCCGATGGGCCGGACGTCAGAAACCTCAGAACGACGGGATAAAAAAAACTCGCTCCACCGGGGTTAGTCCCAGGACAAACAGGGATGAATGAAGCGTCCACCGTCCACTGGTCCGTTTGTCCACTGAGAGAGAGAGAGAGAGAGAGAGACACTGTGTTAGAGAAAGAGTGGGTTTTTATATTCACCTTTCAAACACAACAAGGAACAGGAAATAAACAAGCTCATCACCAACATGAACTTTTCACTCTTGCAACCTTCTCAACTTGGAGGTTGCATTGATCTCAAAATAATAATAATAATAATAATAATAATAATAATAATATATATATATATATATATATATATATATAATAATTACCTAACCCAGGTGGAAGTATTGTTTTCAGTCACTTATTTTTTTATAATGAATAAATATATAGATATTAAGAAATAAACTTCACATTTAAGGTTAAAATAATGTAACTTTATGATGTAGAGGTCAAGTATTGCATTTGTGAATGCTGTGCTGTTATTTTTGCGTAAAAAAAGACAATCCGCGCATTATTCTCA
>CALSBV010002302.1:3026426-3045256 GCA_943590825.1 Bovichtus diacanthus
ATATATATATATATTTTTTTTTTTTTTCTTCAATACAGCTTGCTTAGGATACATTGCGTTTTTCCACAGAACCTGACAAATGTTATGTTAGTTATGTAAGTGTACTGCCAGCTTCACGCTCCTGATCGACATCCCATAACCATTGACATGTGAAAATCAGCTGGAAGCAGTAAAAGTTATTAAAAACATGCAGAAGACAACAACAGATATGAAACTTTAGTTATTTCCAATCTGGCCGAGCTGCAAATCCTCTGTTTTAGTCCCATAATATAATTTACAGTGTGGAACAACATATAAATCAAACACAAATCCAATCTTTACCCTTCAGAAAGAGCCATAATGATTTTAAACAAAACCACTTGTAGAGAACCAACAAACCCACTCGTTATCAAATTAAAAGTACTAAAATGTTAAGATATGGTTTACAGAGCAATATATGTGCAATTATATCGGCAATGGCCGGTTGTTGGGCTGATATCGTCCAACCCTATTGGGTATTGGAAAAAATCTGCCAATATGATACGCATCTTTGTACAGGAGTTATGATTTAATATACTGCAATATTTTAACCAAGTCGATATACATTATTACTTATTTAAGGAGAACTGTCATAGTATAGCATAACACACCACCATATGTATACAATAAGAGTCATTTTTTAAACTTTTTTTATGCAAACAGTGGGATCTTCATTTGCATTTATCACATTTCCTCTACAACATCACTACACTACTATGAGAGGCCGCGTAACTTTGCAAATTAAATAAAAGTATTGACTGATTTCATCTTCGGGTGATGAATGATAAAGTATCACAAGACATAATATTGCAATACGACAATGTATCGATGTTTTCTTTTCTTACACCACTAAAACGGATACAAACAAAGTTTGGACATTTGTAGCGGTTATTAGGGAGATTGTTCCATTGTTTGATGGCCGTCGAAGATAAAGATGATTTTGCCGAGGAAGGTCTTGCGTTTTGAAATTCTACACTCAATGCAACTTTGGTTATTTCCAGTGTGACAGAGCTGAGGAAGCCCTGCTCTGTCTTCATGTGTGTTTTGACCTTGTTGAATCTCCACTCCCTGACTGCCTCCATTCCTCTTCGCTCACCCCCAACCTGTACGCACCCGCCTCTCCGGCCTCTTCATTGGCTGAAATAAGACTCCAACGCTTTTACTATTGGCTACACCAGCTGTCTGTCACTTTGTCCTTTCACGAGTCATGAGTTCCCTAAAATTACTGCTTTATCAAAACACTGTAAAATCCTGCTCTCCTCCGAGTGTAAAACACAGACTGGAAGATAAAGAGAGCTGCTTGTTCTGACCCTGCATGTTAAACTGGCTACATGATAAGCTTTAGGGCTAACGTTATGTAATTAGCCGGTTAGCTTCTACTTTCTCAATTAACTGCCATTTGCACTAGCAGCTAATCGGTGCCTTTTCAGTTGCCGTTAGGAAGCGAACTCATGGTTATTATGGAAGTCCTCTTCTTCCGATGTGTATATCGTACTAGAACCGGCACCAACAGTTTCAGCGAATATCTTTGACAAACGAGCTAACGTTCACGTTAAGGGTAGTGAGTAAGTGTGTGTGAGAGAGCGTTAGCACGCAGCTAACATGGTTTTGTCTTGTTCAGGTCGGAATTTAGTTTTCTGTGACCCGGGATCCGTCTCTGTGTTTAAAGATCGGTCCCGGTATTCTCCCCGGAGATACCAAGGCCTCCTTAAAGTCTTAAATCCCGATTACTAACCTCCAGAAACGAGTTTAAGCTGCTACCTTCTCGGCCTGTATCCCGGACGCCCTTCGTCTCTCCCGGTGAAATGATGACAGCTCGCGAGTCGCGGGGCGCGGAGCATGGAAGGAAGCGAGGCCTGTGCGTGTGGAGGTGACGCAGCGCAGACGTCACGTCACACGGGTGCAGGGCGTAGCTCACGATTCGTTTTTATTCATCTAACATAATAATAATACATTAAAATGAATAGAGTTGAATTCTTTCCTTTTTTTCCCTTCATATTTTAGATATGTAAATACATCCATATTTCATATAATGCTTAAATATACAACTGTAACATTTTTAATACAATAAATATAAATAATGGTCTCATTAAAATCTAATTATAATAATGTATTATTTTGTAAAATAAACGTATTGTTAATATAAATAGTGTCATTTTACTTGTAATATTAGATAGATAGATAGATAGATAGATAGATAGATAGATAGACCGTATATATCTACATATATATACTGGATATACACTATATATTTATAATCTATATATATATAGATCATAGCAATCGTATGTATGTCTATTTCTGTTTAAGTACGTAAGAGAGTCAAATTCCTTATATCTGTTGACATACTTGGCCATTAAAGCGGATTCTGATTCTGGTAAATTCTAATTAAAGTTGACAGTTGACACACTGATTCAGTTTTCTGTCACAAACATGAGTATGAGTATTTCTGTGCAGTTTAATTACAAGGTTTCCAATCAACACAACTATCATCTGTTTTAATGGAGTTTATTAAATTATGACATGAAGTTTCAGGATGGATTTATCCAGGCAAACACGCAGCACAGCTTTGGGCTCTACAGTGATGGTTCTGCTCCACGGCCGTTGCTATAGTATAGAAACCAAATGTCCAGAGTGGAGCACCATTGTGTTCAGCTCCAACAGGTCACAGATCAAAGTTTACCATCATCAACAGTTTTTAAACATAAAAATATATCACGTAACACAGCAATATTTAATAATGAAATAAACATTACCACAGATAACATGTTTACATTTGCAAAAAAAGTAAAGTGAGAAAACCTATATAAAATCATTTATCAGAATAGAAAAAGGTGATGAAATTCTCCGTGTTGCCATGGTGATGTCAGTGTTTACTTGGAGATCAGGTGACAACTGTCGACCAATCGTACTGTACCGCTTTACAACCCCACAGGTTAAGCATAAATATAACTGTACATGAGGCTTTCCTGCCCTGAGTCTTACCTCTCAGGCTGCCTACATTCCCAGCCATTTATAGGCCCAATCTCTAATCTCACAGATTTTGAGGCGCATTCCCGCAAAATGCATGACAGCTCATTGCTGTCCCACTTTCAAATCATCAAGTGCATGAGGGCCATGATACGGGCTTTTCAACGGCATTATGGGCCCAAATATGAGTTATGAGTCCAAATATCTGCAGAAATTGGTGACATATTAAACGTGTCTGTTCTGTCTGCACAAAATGTACACAAAACAAGCACGGATGGCGTAGGGAAGAAATCTGCTTGAAAGTTTTTTTTTAGGATGGGGACATTAATATTTGACTCTGGATAATGTGCCTAAATGAACCAATATATTCTATGTTATTATATGCTGAACTTTTAATTATTCATCAGTTATTCATAAAATAAAAAATACATTTCACAAGATTCTGCAAAACACTTTTGGCACATAACACATCATACTAGGCCTATTATTGCTGTTAAGCTTGTAAATTCATTATGTTCTAAAAAGATGATGGTGTGTCCCTCATGAACTCACACACATGAGCACTGTAAAGGTTTAGTCCTTAGGCTTTAGGGTGGGGATCTGGATTGGGCTGCAGTCACTTTTTAAGAAGAGATTTAAATTAGTAACCAGTAAGAAGTGTCACTGTAAACCTAGTCCCTGCTAAGGTTGGTAGAAACCTCTGCTTTAAAGACCAAACTAAAATCACCCCATCATTGTTCTTGATTCTGTTACTTTACAAACTATCATCCACATAATTATGAGACCTTTGGATCAGAATCTACTGTTTAAAAGGACCAGTCTGGTGTCATATTGTTTTTTAAACAAATCTCATGTGCAGACTCAAACCCACAATGTGTTAGCCCGTCTAAGGCTTTAAAAACACCGACAAACACAGGAACACGTTTGCCTCTATCCACACTCGTTTTATTTTCTTATTATTTACACTCAGTTTTATTGCTCACTATTTTCATGTCATGTTTTCCATCACTTGTTTATGTCTCAGTGTATTTACTGTATGCAAGCTCACTAACGGACATAGAGTTGCAACAATAAGTCTATCGCCTAAAATAAGCTCTTTTTTAAATTGATTAATCATTTAAAGTAATTTTTTGTCTTTTTTTTCAGCTTCTCCAATGTCTCAGATTTTCGGTTCACCGTAAACTGAATATCAATAGGTTTTTGACCATTGGTCGAACCACAAATTTGATCCACATTTTTTTATATTATCTGACATTTTATAGACAAAACAATTGATCGTTCAAAAAAACTAGCAGATTAAGTGATAAAAAATAATAATTGTTGCAGCGCTGAAAAGGAAATTCCTATTAACAATAGCAAATTAAATAATATTGTAAATAACACATCAAGTTCATTTTGAGCCAACTCAGGATGAAATAATGCATTTGTTGGGGACTATTTTCAGCGGTGGATTAAGCCACATGTGGTATTCTAGTAGTGAGTATATGTGGCAGCAGGACACTGTATGTGGGATTGAGTCAAAAATAAAGTGCAGTGTGTGTTCATGATATTGAAGGAACATGTCACGCAGTGCAACAGTGTGGCTCATTGATGAGTTTTTAACAGTTTTTTTTTTTTTTTAACAATAATGGAACTCTATGGCACAGAGGAATAAGATATATATCAGGCTTTGACACACACACACACACACACACACACACACACACACACACACACACACTTTTGGTTCGAGTCTGAATACGAAATTTGTTGATTTTAGGTAAATTTAGAATATCACCAGACTTATTTCACCTTTAACGTAACCAGTCAGCAGAAGCAGTTTAGCGACTGTAATTCGATGCTCTTGTGAGCTTCAGCTTCAGCTGCTCTCGCGTCTCGAAATAACTTCAGTCGGAACGGTTTGCTCTCAAGACTTTTCTCTTTCCTCAGGAATAATATTCTGGGGTGAAAACTGATTATACTAGAGCTGCGACGATTAGTCGACTAGACAAGTAATCGGCAACTATTCTGATAATCGATTAATCGAGTCTCAAAGATTTCCTGCTTTTCTCTGTTTTATATAATATTAAACGGAATATCTTTGGGTTTGGACTGACAAAACAAGACATTTAAAGAGAACAGACTTGTTGAAGTTTTTCAATATTTTCTGTCATTTTGTTGACCCAAACAATGAATTGATTTATCTAGAAAACAATCAGCAGATTAATCAATAATGAAAATAATCTTTTAGTGGCAGCCCTAGATTATAATTTTATTTTTTTGGCATGAAAAAGATTAAATGGCACAGTATTAGCCCTATTCTTTTCATCTTCAGTCTGTTCACACCGATTCCTGTGCAAAAACACTGGAGACAGCAAATAAAAAAATATACTAAAGCAGATTTAAAAAATATCAACACGATGTTCTCCTCACACAGTGCATCCAGGTTCATTAACTGGCAAACAATGCTAACAGTCTGTTAACAGCAGATGAAGCCGGTCAGACAGAAACAGAAACATTTGGTTTACTGGTGTAAAAATCCCTGGTTTGAATGATACAAATGAACCCTCCGGTGTTGAGTGACTGTGATGCGGGCCGGAGAGCGTTCACGCAACAAGAGAGAAACTAAAACGTCCCGAATGTTTTTAAATGTTCATCCGTAGTCAGCAGTCCGATTGTGTTCCGTTCGGTTTCCCGCTGTCAGGTGACGTTGGAGTTAAAGACGGCAGCGACAGGAAGTCTGGACGCTCTCAGGACTATAAAGCAGGTGTTCCAGTGGTGAGCTGCGAGTTCATTTCTACCTTTAGACACTTCAACACTGTTACCTTTTTCTAATCTGTGATGTTCAGTCGATTTAACAGTGTATAAGAGCACATCATCTACATACTGTCGCAGCCTTAATGTACCATTACCTGCCAACACCGTAAGATTCCATACCTGAAGCAGACACACGTTCCTTTTGACTGTTTTCATTTTGATTATCATACATAATAATCACTTACGATGCAGCATAGATTCTTTTTAAATGCATGAAAATGCATGAAAATGCATTACACTTCATTTACCACCAACAATGAAACCATATAATGAAGCATGCATGATTATAGATGCATCAATGTGTACTTCACTTTACTTAACACATACAATGATAACTTATACACCTGCATGGACTATTATAGCTTACTATAACAGACTGAGGTTTTTTGCCTCGCCTAACTGTGTCAGTGTAGTCTTGGATCTATTCAAATGAACAGAATCACTTACTGGAGATACTCAACATCCCAGATATCAGATTTAAAAGTGTTGAAGTGTTTCAGGGGAGCTTCGAGATCAAACTAAATGAGGCAAGCGTACATTCCCTGCAAAAAAAAGTCACAAACATCCATGTACCACACAGATCCAGATCTGCACCCAGATGGTGTTGCATACTGTGATTTTACAATTCTGGAGAGAGAGAGAGAGAGAGAGAGAGAGAGAGAGAGAGAGAGAGAGAGAGAGAGAGAGAGAGAGAGAGAGAGAGAGAGAGAGAGAGAGAGAGAGAGAGAGAGAGAGAGAGAGAGAGACAGAGAGAGAGAGAGAGAGACAGAGAGAGAGAGAGAGAGACAGAGCGAGAGAGCGCCAGGCGAACAAGGTGGTGGAGACCAAGTGCACCCGCACAGAGCAGCAGGGGTGCGTTACATTCCTATGACAGTGTTGAGCCGAGAGGAAGTGCAATCAGACGGCATCAGTGCTTTCATTCAGAGACAGGAAACAGAAAGAAAGAAGAGCAAGCTCCGCCTCCAATGACCTCTGCGTCGTCAAACCAGCCAATCAGAGTGAAGAACTTCTCAATACATGCAATTGACCATTAGCTCAAAGCTTATTGTTAAATAAAAATATATTTAACAATGAAAAAAAAAACATTTAAATTCAGCCAGAGATTTTTTTTTGTTTTTGTTTCAATGAGGGCGCGATATAGTGGTTCCATTTTCACACTCAGAATTCGTACACTCAAATAAAATGGCGGACAGTAAATACATAGTGATGAATTGACATTAACTAGCTAGCTACACGCTAGAAAGCTGCCTTTTCAGCAAAATAGTCGATTAAATAAGAGAAGCTGCTCCTGTTTGAAATCAAGCAACTATTGTTGAAATTAAAATGACTTTTTGACGGTAAATCTGGCATTAGTTATCATTGCGAACTGTGTATGGGCCTACCTTAACGGTTAACGTAGCATCATGGCAGCAAACGTAATTAAAAGGTATGAGGCTTGGTGAATGATAAACTGACAATTATGTCGTATAAATTAGATTAATGTCTTGCCAAAATACTGATATTAATAGTAATAGTCAATACTTTATAGTGCTAGCATGTTGCATGACATTTGGGGCATGCTGTAAATACAGTAACTACAACTACTTCATGGCCTTATAGGTTTGCTCTTAGCAAGCAAAAGTTTATTAGCAAGCTGGCTAGCTAAGTATATAAGTATATAAGTATATATATATATATATATATATATATATATGGTGACATTTGAAATATACTGTATCTAACCAACTTGTAAGCTAGAAAAGCTAGCAAGCCAGCTTACTAATGAAATTAATTTATAAGCTTTCTGGGGGAAACTAAATATGATTGTTAATGACGAATACATTTAGGGAAGCGACTGGTGACAAGGCAGCATTAGTTCATTAACATGAAAGCTTGCTAGTGAATGAAAGTAGCTAGCACTAGCTCCAAAAGTCGCTAAAAGTTGTGTAATGACGTCATACACTCATCTGCATATTGGTGACGTCATTGTGCATTATGTGCATAAAGCTTAGTGGTTGTTTCGGCTGCCTGCCTGCGCACAGCGCAAGAGTAGAGGGAGGATAGAGCCCGTACTGTGAGTGCTCCGAGTCTGAGCAGCATGCATGGCTTTTAATTACAATATCATACATGTCTCTCTTTTACCCTGAATAACTCGCCGGTCGCTATTTTCAGATTAAGTCGTTACGAGGGTAACATGTAAAAGCTTCAAGATTCAGAGTGAGGCGTTTACTGATGTATTTTATATTGTAGAACAAAACTTTTAAATCGCTTATGTTAGCTACAGACTTTATCGCAGGCATCTAACCAAAAACTCACTGACCTTGAGAAAAAATGTGAACTAATTTCACAAATTTAGGACTCATTCCTGCAACACTCTACAGCAGGAATATACAATGTTGATAATGAAGAATACAATTTTGATTGGGTAATAACAAATTTATCTAGTAATTGGCTTGTTGATGTCACAGGTAACTGTTCTGGAGATATGATTGGCTGGTTTGGTGACAGAGCGGACAAAGAAAGAAAGAAAGAAAGAAAGTCTGTGGAGAACAGCAGATCCTTCAGTTCAGTTTAGTCCTGTTTGTTCTGGTAAATTCCCATTCTGGGTCCAGATTTAGGTCCAGTTTGTAGTCCAGAGCCGGCCGTCTTCCACCATGGCTCCAGATTCCTTTCCTGTCTGCTAGGTAACCAGCTTTGAGTAGGTGGGGAGTGGGTTGAAGAGGAGGAGGAGAAGAAGAGGAGAGAGGAAGGGGAGAGGAGGGTTCATCCAGGGGTGGTGGGCAGGTCCCCGTTTGGTTAAACAGGTGGAGCTGGGGCAGGTCTTTGAGGCACCAGAGGCTGAGACGCAGCAGAAGGTTTCGGTTTTCTGAGACAGAGAGAGAGAGAGAGAGAGAGAGAGAGAGAGAGAGAGCGAGAGCGAGAGCGAGAGAGAGGGGGAGAGAGAGGGGGAGGGAGAGAAAGAGAGAGATGGGGGGAGAGAAAAAAAGACAATTCAACAACTATAACTGCTGATAGAACAGCACTTTCTTCTTTCTGCATTTCTATTTATACACCGGTTTAAAAAAACAACAAACAACATGTTATTCAGAAAGAACAATTCTTCTTCTCTCCTCCCAATAATGTGCTGATCACAAAGTTTAGCTGTAAAACAGTTTTCTGAAGCACGGGTGAGTTTGAAGCTTGGGACGCTGTTCCGACTGAATGTGTTGAAGCAGTGCGAGTGTGTTCAGTTAAAGTTAGCTTCAATTCTATCAAAGTCAACCGTTTTGACTTTGAGCATGGCGGTTCATTCACGACTTTGGAAATAGCTTGTCAAAAATGTCTGTGAAGAGCGAGTGAGGATCGTGTTGAGATTTTGGGCTTTCTGATGTGTGTCGGTGTTTCCAGTTGTGTAATTGTTCTTACAGAGGAGGAGGAGGAGGCCTCAGCGCGTAGGAGGGAGCTGTCCTGCTGGTCTCCACCACCTGGTGATCACACAAACACACAGGAACATGTCTCGTCAGTTTAAATGTCTTCCTCATTTTATTCATTCCTTGTAACTGTCGAGTTATATTTTCTGCAATTTTCCCTGCATGACTGTCTAAGTGCCGTTTCAAAGCCAGGCTTTTAAAATCAGAAAAAAAAAAAAAAAAAGTTTTATTAAATTGATTATTAATTTTTTTCGTGATCGTTTTCTTCTTAAAACAGCCAAATTCAAATATATTAAAAGACAACATTTCAAATGTGAATCGCTATGTCACTAATACATTTCATTTTCAGATTCAGATTAATAATACAAAATATAATTCCACTTATAAATGAAAATGTATTATTATAGACTATATCTCACAGGGAAATGATGTAGAGCTAAGGGGGTTAGTCAATTAATCAACAGACAAAAAATTATCTGCAATCTTCTTTTTTATATAATCGTATAAATCGCTTTCGTTATTTATTAAACAAAATTTTGTCAAATGGGATGATTTTCTGTTTTTCTCCATCCTGCATGATAGTAAACTGAATATGTTTGTTTTATAGGCAAGGCAATTAATTGGGAAAATAATCAGCCAATAAATTGATGAGTTAAAGCCCTAAAATAATGTACTTTTTACTCCACTACATTTATTTAATAACTTTAGTTCCTTGTCAGATTTAGAATATTAATACAACATATAATTAACAAATAAATTATGATATATTATTATAGATTAATCTACCCAGCAGTATGTAAAGTCCTAAAAAATGAGCTCCTCCTTTACCAGCTACAACATTAAAGTGATGAACACAGAGACAAAGCAAAACAAAGAGAAGCATCAAGTATAAGACGCTGGAGATCCACTGATTTAGTTGATTTCAGTTATAAAATAAAATAAAACTTGGTTAAAAAGAAATGCTGAACAAACCAGAAAAGAGGAGCAAACTTTCTGCTTTACGCTTTTGATTGTTGACCTCCGTTGCTCTGCCTCGTTAATGTAATACGTATTCTGCATAATGAGTACTTTTACTTTTGGTACTTGGAGTACATTTTGATGCTCATACTTTTATTTCAGTGACATTTTTTGAATGTCGGACTTTTACTTGTAACAGAGTATTTCTAATCTGTGGTATTACGACTTTTATTGAAGTAAAACATTTGAGTACTTCTTCCACCTTTGAGTAAGTGAATGTTTTTAAAAACCTGAAGACAAACACACAGAATGTAAAATTTTTTTTAAAAAATAAATAAAAAAGTGTTTACAACAAAGAATATTCTCTAAAAGCAGCAGCAAGCAGATGCAGTTCAGAGCACCACAGTAGTAGTGTTACAGGCTACAGTAGTAGTAGTAGTAGTATTAGAGATTACAGTAGTAGTATTACAGGTTACAGTAGTAGTATTACAGAAAGTATTTTACCTCCTGCGGTGGCAGTAGCTGAGCGTGGTGCTTCACATGGAGAGAGAGCAGAGGATGTTAAGACTCATTAATTTGGATTAGTTGTAATAACAAACACACGCGTAGTCTTCCAATGTGTTTATCACAAATCAGAACATTTTTTTTTTTTTTTTGACTAACGATGAGTTTATTAATCGACTGTTGAGTAACAGCAGCAGGTCAAGTCTGCAGTTTTACAGGATAATCTACAGATTAGTTCATTTATAAACCAGCTATTCTAAACAACACTTCACTTACCAGCATCTTGAATGTATTCAAAACACTGATTTAACTATATCAATTAAATAAACAGAAAACATAATTGGCATAATTAACATGGCTGTTTAACTATAGGAGGAGCTAGCAGAGGATGGAGGTGTGGTCGTCATAGCAACACAGTGGTACCTACTGACAACTAAGGCCCTGTCTACACCCATACGGATATTTTTGAAAACGGATAAGTCCACATGACCTTCGTTTTACACACGTCCCACGCGAGAACGCCAAAACGATTCCAAGCGCTTGTCGGGCCAGTAGGTGGCGAGGAAGTCTACGTCAACAAAACGTCAAATACCAGAGGAGGAGATTCCGAGCATGCGTAGTGAGCTTATTACCAACTCAAACCGTAGGAAAACAACAGCAGTTATTTCTTCATATATACATATCGGAAACTTATTCATTCAACATCTTTCTGGTACGTTGCCCAAGGACAACGGGGTGGAGTTGCTGCTAGTAGTCCACCATTGTTGTTGTTGTTTCTGGCCCATTCTCATTACACAAAGCAACAATGGGCATGCACAAATTGAAAAGATGACGTCATCGTTTCCCCAAATGCTCCGTTTTACTCGTACACACAGACGCAAATTAACGTGAGTTTTGAGAATCTGCACCTTAGGAGCCGTTTTTCAAAAATCGCCTTTTTAAGTGACCTGAAACTTGCCTGAAGCCTGCACAAGAGGCCAAAACATGGAGGAAAATATCCGTTTTCAAATGTATCTGTAGACCTGTATACAGCGCCTAAACCTGAGGCTTACCGGGAGGACAGTGACATCATCATCACCATCATCATCATCATCGGCGGCCTCCTGATCAGCAGGGTCACAGGCAGGTTTATTACATTTACATGTTTATTGTGTCATTGTGTCTGTGTTTACCGTCTACATGGTGTCTGCTAACGGGGAATTTACAGCGGGAAAAGGCTTGTAGGATTTTAAATATATAGTGTATTTATAATAATAAAGTAAAAAAAGTATCCTTCAAGATTTCCCATCAAAAGTACTCTTTTAAAGAAGTGTTGTTGAATATAGACTATACATGCGCTTTTTGGAATTTAGATAAAGAAACAATATTTCATATGCTCTTTCACTGTGATTGTTTGAATTTATTTTTGGACGGATGTGCAAAGCTTTATGAAAACAAGTAGTAACGTTTAGATTACTGTATTTGATGTGTTGTTATATTTTGTGTTCTTTATTACTAAACACTACATAATAAGAAAGGACAAATTATCTGTTTTAAGGAATTTTGGTCTCATTTGGGGTCAAATTTCATCACATGGACAAATTCTGATATTATAAAACCACTAGAGGACGTTTGTTTCAGTAGTTTAGTCTCACACTCCACCATCACTTAGCATCTACATAACGTCCTGTTGACGGTAAACTCACCCCATCTCTGACGATGCTGTTACCGTTGCCCCCGGCAACAGATGGAGGCTGCGCTCTGGGAGGAGGTCTGCTGGGGTTGGCTGAAGCTACTGTGCCATCAGCCCTGAAGACAGGAAGTGACATGAGCTCAGTGAGTGCAGTCACAAGGCTTTCACACTGAAATCATTTTCTGACATCACAGCTCGTCAACAATAACAATGAAATAACAATAATTTAATCTGCTGCCCTCTGCGCCATTAAAAATCTAAATGTGGGCGGAGAGCGACAGCCATTCTGCCAGAGACAGCACTAGTTATTATATGATTTGTGATTTCAGGTCGGGCGGCGAGTCTAGTGCCGGCGGGTCGGGTCTGGGTGCTGAACTATTTGGTCATATGTGCGGGTGGCGGGTCGGTTGCGGTGTGGCACGTCGCGGTGCCAGGGCGGGGGCAGATCTTGAAAATCAGACCCATGCAGTACTCTGGCACAGAGCACAGTTCTCAGAGTGTAATTGAAAGTAGCACAGAGGACAGATTTAGTGGTGGACAGAGCACCCTTGAACGCAGCACACAGTACAATTTTGGAGCAGTTATCAGTGTCCTTGAACGCAGCGCACAGTACAGTTTTGGAGCAGTTATCAGAGTATCGTTGAATGCGGCATAGAGGACACTTTTAGAGCAGTTGTCCGAGCATCCTTGAACGCAGCATAGAGGACAGTTTTAGAGCAATTGTCAGAGTGTCCTTGAACGCAGCACAGAGGATTGTAGCTGTTACTGATTATTAATAGAAACAACAGCTGAGTCGTGCTCCTCTGCCGGCGGAAACCTTCAGGATGTGGAGGCATGGTGATGTCCGCAGTCAACTGTGACTGGAGTATGTGTCACAGCATCTTAATTAATTAATCCAATTAATTCTATTCTATCTCCATCCAGGTTTTATAGCCTGTAAATCCTCAGTCCAACCTTTTTAAGCTTCTTCAAACAGGTCATGAAGGTCCTCTGACCTGTTTGATCAATCTGTACACGCTGGCTGTAGTTGTACTATTAATGTATTATTTATTATTTATTTATTATTTATTATACTACTGACAATTTAGATTTTTTTTTTTTTTTTCAGATTTTGTTGTCATTGTTGTTATTATTGTCATCAGTAGCTAAGAAACTACTGTTGTTAAGTAATTGGTTTGCTTTTGTCGTTTGCTTATTTTTGATTACATGTGTGTTTTACATTATGAAGCAATGTCCCGTGTGGACCCCAGGAGGGGTAGTTGCTACCTTGGTATTGGCTAATGGAATAAAAACCTTGGTTACCAAGGTTTGTGTTTTACTGAAGAATGGAATAAAATGTATATGTTTAAATATGTTTCAAATTCTTGAGTTATGGCAAAAAACGTGTTTTGTGAGGTCACAGTGACCTTTGACCACCAAATTCTAAATGAGATCATCCTCGTGTCTGTGGACGTTTGTGCCTGAAAGGACCTCCAAGCATTTCTGAGGTATCGCGTTCACAACCCTTGACACACAAATTATAATTAGTTCATCCTTGAGTAGAAGGCGGTGGTGGAATTTGACTTACGTCCTTTGTCTTTTCCTAAATCGCCTTTCCTTGACCTTGACGTAAAACGTCATGGAGGTAAAGGAATAGCGTGAAAGAAGATTCATAAGGTTTTACGAAAACACAACCGCGGTGCGAGGAGAATCCCGAATGCACTTACATGACGGTGGGCAAATGTTTATTTTTGGCAATTTTATTTATAACACAAAGAAAATAAGTACAGTGAAAAACTCAATGCTGTGCAATTCAAGTAAGGATTCCCGTCCTAAACAGAATCACACCTCCTAAGAACGATGTTTTTAAATGATCCTTAGTGTACAATTAAACAGCGACATGTCATTTGCGTCATAAATATGTGCATAAATATGTGCATAAATATTGCTATCGCAAGGAATTGTGGGACGACATTTTCTCCTTTCCTTTCGCAAAGGATGGTCCAGTGTTCCCTGTGCTAAAGGACAAGAAGCACAACACTTCCTGGTCATTACAATATTTGGCCAATATGTTGTATGTTGAGCAGAAAAGGGGACCAACATCACAGTACAGTTTCCAGTTCATCAAGGATATTTTTTTGCTGAGATGCATCCCAGCGTGAAAAGACGTGAGAATGAGCAAACCCCTTCAAATTTCTGGTGCAGCAAATAAAATACAGCACAATTGGTATGTAGGTGTATTTGATTTATATGGACACCGCAGCTGCTTAAAGTAAAAATCCGGCTACAATAATGTGCCAAATGATTCAAGTCTATTTCTGTTTTACATAAAAAAAATACAGGCCAACTTTCAACATTTTTCCTTGGTCTTTTTTTTTTTTGCAAATTTCCTATTTAGGTAACCTAAAAGTCATCACAGCATTAAGTAGCAAAATGTAATGTTACTTCAAAATTGTGATACTGACTCTCATCATTATTAGTTTCCCTCCCAACCCTGCCTACGACCCTCCCACGCTCTTTAGAGAAGCAACGTTTGTGATATTCTTAGGATCATCCAGGATGGAGACTTTCAACAAGCCTTTATCATAACGTGCGTTTGTGGATGAGTTTGTGTTGGTGTTCAGACTCACTGGTATCCCTGCGACCTCTTCCTGCGGCTCAGCCCGAGTCGTCGCAGCAGCTCGTTCCTGCGCAGGAACACAAAGGCACCCAGAGCGAGAAGAGGAAGGACGACGAAGAAGAAGACCAGCAGACCGTCTCTGACAGACGTGTCTTTATCTGAGGACGACAGACACACAGATGGATCAAATGCTTGTTAAAATGTATACTTTCAATCGTAAAACATCTTGGGGGGTCCCGTCTTGATGACGAGATGTGGCGAAACATTTTATTGAATGCAAAGAAAAATACATGTTGTAACAAATCCTGTAAGAGTTCTTTACAGACTACATGTAATCCCAGCAATTTGATGTAAATACTCCAGTATGTCTGAAATGTAAAAAAAAGCTGCGGTGCATGTAGTCATCTTATGTGGTTGTGCCCTAAAATTGTAATTGTTCTGGCAGTCAGTCCAAAGCGAGAGATTAAGAGAGCGTTTGGGATTGATAGTAAAAGTGCAAATAGACACGTCGGCCAACAGCTGGTGTGGGACGTCTCTGTGTGTTTTCTTTTAACAGCCTGTCTGCGTCGTTACGTTCCCGCTGATAGAAATGCTGTGTGTGTTAAACACGTTGCATGTTTATCTGTACCGTTACAGTACAGGTGCCCGGAGCGGCCAAAAAGGTATGTCTTGTCTGAATTGCAGTTCTTTGTATTGTATCATTTTTATTACTGTTGAAAGTAAATATAAATATTGAAATTGTAACAAGTAAGCATTCGTGAGTTAACGTTCATTTTTAAAGAAGGTACCATTCCAGGTGGGTCCGCTGTCCACGCTGCCTCCGTAACCTTTGACCTCACAGAAAGGTGCAGCCCAGCCGTCGTCACAGTGACAGTTCTTGTTACTGTTACACGCCTGAAAGACAGACAGGTAGAGAGAGAGACAGGTCAGTGTGCGAGCGTGCGTATGAAGGTTTCTCGCTCCTGATGAGAATTTGGTCTGTTGGACTTCACTGAAATCTAATTCTCCCAATAGTATAAAACTAATAATATAATATTGGGTAACACTTTGAAATAGCCATCATTAATAAACGGTAAATTGATTAGTTAATGAAACTTTAGTCAATACTTTTTGTTTACTGTTAACAAACAATGAAATGATGAATAATAATGTTTACTTATTATTAGTAATGCTAGAATTCTTTTGTTGCACACATTCTAACAATTTGTATACTATATTAAGTATTTGTTAATCTTTTTTTAAACAACGTTATGTAGGTAGATGGAGCAGATATTTGAAACACTATGGTTAATAATTGGTTTGTAAACCGTCTACAAACATAATTTGGATGGCTACTATAAAGTTGCGGCTGATGATTATAATACCTTATTAAAATGGTTGATAGTTTGCATCTATAAACATTATTTAGATAGTTAAAACTTTGTCAACGGTTTATTATTTGTTTCTATCTTTGTAGTGTTTATAGATGTTTTACAAACGATTTATTAAAGGTTTGCAATCATTTAGTAGTCATTAACAAATACTTAATATAGTATATGAAATGTTCTAATGTGTGCGACAATAAACTGTTTTAAATAGTTTACTAATGTATCAGAATTAACCTGTTACAATACATCACTTACAGTAACAAACTATAGAATTACTAATAATTACTAAACATTATTAATATAATTTCATTGTTTGCTAACAGTAAAACAACTATTAATTATTAAGTTTAATTAACTATTAATTCACCATTTATTTTTGATGGTTATTACATGTTACACGATGAAGCTTCCTGACAGACAGGTAGACATGTCTCACCCCGTGTCCGTGACACTTCTTCTCCACGTCACAGTCGTAGTTCAGGACATCGGCGCTGCGACACTCAAAGTTCATGCAGATCTTAACACCACAGAAGAAGAAACAAGCATCAACATCTCTTCTCCTTCTTTATCCCCCTCCTCCTCACCTTGTTGTCTCCACACTTGCTCCCTTTGTTCACCTTTCCTCATCTTCCCCCCTACCCCTCCTCTTCTCTCCCCCCCTTCTCCTCCTCTTCTCTCCCCCCCTTCTCCTCCTCTTCTCTCCCATCTTCCTCCTCTTCTCTCCTCTCCTCACCCCTTATCCTCCCCTCCTCCTCACCTTGTTGTCTCCACACTTGCTCCCCTCGTTCACCATGCCTGGATCGGGGACGTCTGATCCCAACATGAAGTCGACTCCGTAACATTTGGCTCCTCCGATCCCGATTGGCGTGCTGATGATCGACGGCTCGATGCCGAACACCGTCACCGCCTGAACGTTGGAGCACTGCAGCTTCCCACACAGAGCGTTTCTATGGAGACAGAAATGATTTCAAATTATATGAAATGGTTAGAAATGATAAAAGTTTTATACAATGAAAAAAAAGGTAGCGCGCGCGTTACCTGCTCTCACACTTCTTGTAGCCGTAGTTGTGGTAGCCACAGTTGCCGAAGCGATCTCCTTTACTGTTGACATCTTTAAAACAGATATCAGGAGCCGCCTTCGCCTCTGAGGAGGAGGAGGAGAGCGGAGGAGAGAGGAGGAGCATCGTCACCACACAGACAACATTTCAGTCTTCATGAACCTATTCTATGACATATAAAGAGGCAGAAGGACGTACTGGATCCAAATATGGCCTGACACTGTCCGTCGTAGTGCTGACACTTCCCGTTGTAACA
Source organism: Bovichtus diacanthus (assembly GCA_943590825.1). Taxonomy (NCBI): domain Eukaryota; kingdom Metazoa; phylum Chordata; class Actinopteri; order Perciformes; family Bovichtidae; genus Bovichtus; species Bovichtus diacanthus. Next base: position 3,044,013 of record CALSBV010002302.1, read on the forward strand.
GTAGGCCTGCTGGCTGCTGCAGGGCTGCCCGTTCTGAAACACCAAGAAAAGTCGAACAAAAAGGCAAAAAAAACAAACAAAAGGTCAGTGGATGATCAGTGAATCAAAGCACATTTGCCTAATTTTAAATAAATGACTACACACAGTACATACAATACATATGAAAGATCAATCTCATATTTTTCAGACATTTTTCAAGAAGATTTAGCTGTTTAACAATATTGACAAAACAAACTGAAGATCTACTTATTCAGTCAGGCATTTAGTAAATGTTGTAAGTTTTTATCTTTTTCTAAAACTATTCTTGCTATTTGTGAATGTTGAACTGATACTAAAACTAAAGCTGATAATAAAAAACAGGTTTTTACTTCCGTTCCAGACTGAATGAAGGGACAAGACAAGAAAGCATGAGCACGATAAACCATGATTATCCACATTCCCTCCAGCAACATAGACAAGTTGAATGAAATAATAAGATGAAGTTCAGACGTTGCAGATGCAGATTGAGCTGCTCAGCAATGAGACAGATTCAAACTGGCCTCCGATGAAATGTACGCGTGTGCAGACGGACAGACGGCAGGTCTCACCTGGATGAAGACGTCGCTCTGACAGAGGGACGAGGAGCCGTTGCAGTACTCAGGTAGATCACACTCATCTGTGCTGGACCGACACACAGTTCCACCCACTAGGTACTAAACACACACACACACAGACACACACATACAAAGAAACATCATGGGGGATAGTTACAGAGGATTTGGGGTCAAATTGTGTTTACACTAAATGACATGAAGCAAGCCTAAAAAATGTGTTTTCGTAAATCTGCTGTAGATAATACTGCAAATGTAGTGCAGGCTCCTTTTCAAAATAGATTGTATGCATTCTGGTAAAAAAAAGGCCTATTGTTTTATAATAACAAAGCTGACTTGAGATTATTAGTAATATAATGGTTTCTCTAAACCAGCGTACTGTGGTATTATTCTGGTGTGTTGTTTGTCTGTTGTAGTTGGAGAGTCTGGCGTGCAGGAGTTTTATCCGGCACCATTTTCAATAAATCAGCGAGTGGTTTGGATTTCTGAGGAGAGAACGCTGTGTGTACCTGACAGTTGTAGCAGCACTCTCCATAAGCACACTGAGCTCCAGACTTCAGTTTACAGGTCTGATACTCACAGCAGGGGTCCTCCTCACACTCCTGTAACACACACACACACACACACACACACACACACACACACACACACACA
>CALSBV010002302.1:3150035-3170787 GCA_943590825.1 Bovichtus diacanthus
TTTACTCAATTGTGGTTTTCCTTATTTTTGAAAAAAAAAAACTAAAATATTCAAATTGTTTGTTTAGTCAGACCAAAGGTCCAAAACCCAAATAGGCTATGTTCTATTTACTGAAGTAAACAAATTAAGAAAAGTTCAAATCTTCACTTTTGAGAACTTACATTCAGTAACTTCCTGTCATTTTTGCTTGACATCACTTCCTGTCAACCGATGTATGGATTACTGATATAAGTTATATTTATATTTATAAAGTTTATATTTGTGCGCACGCGCACACACAAACACAAAGCCTATGTATGTATAATATATACGTATATCCTATGAATGTTTTGTAAATATAATTAAATACAGACTGAAATATCACTCTCTCCTTGAACATTATAGACGTTAACACTTTATTGTGTTAATGTATTACAGCTATTGTTATTTTTAGTTAAACTACAGTAACAACAAAACTAAACCGGGTTAGCTTACCTGTTTGAACCGGTTAAATGTTTACCGATTCAAGCCGTTGACGCTGGTAGAACATGTAACATCCCTCAGTAAATCAGCAGTTAGTTAATCAACCGATATATAACAGTACAACCTGCGGTCATTATTACCTGTGTTAGCTGATGTAAAGCGCCGCTGTGTGACCTTACTACAAGTTACAACACGACTGTGAAGCCAGAAGACTACAAAACATACAACTTCCGGTAAACGATTTCACAATAATATACAATATTATTACGAAGCCTATAGAAAGGAAGCTTTTGTTAACGATTTTAGGACTCTGGAAGAACACTCTTTTTTATTATTGCAAGTATGGGTTGCCACATAGCGTGTGAAGGTATATTTTTACCTATTCTACCACCCAGTGGTGAAAAACATGTTTGAGGTAGCATACTTGAGTATTTTCATTTTCTGCAGTTTTATACTTCTACTCCACTACATCTCAGCGAGAACTATTGTACGTTTTACTCCACTACATTTATGTGATAACTTTAATAAATTATGATGTAATTATATAGCTTAATCTACTCAACAGTATATTAAACTGAGCTCCATCTTCCCCAGCTGCAACATTAAAGTGATCAACATATTAATGCATCAATAATTAGAATCCAATAATAGAATGTATTTTCTGAAAAGGGCCGTTCACCATATTGAGTACTCTAACTCTTGGTCATTTAATAATGTTTTGATGATAATACTTTTGTACTTTTACTTCAACTTTACTAGTTGAATGCAGGACCTTTACTTGTAACAAAGTACACTTTCTACATTGTGCTATTACTGCTTTTACTGAAGTAAAAGATCTGAATACTTCTAACATTGTCCAGCACCTAATGCACATTTTTGCACAAGACTACCACTTCTAAAAACTGCACAGCTACTTCATTTGAATTCAGACATACTGTCCATATATATACAGTATTTTCCCATATTTGTATTGTAATTTTCTTTCTTCTATACTGTTTATGTTTTTTGTTTTCTTGCATACTATCTTTTTCTCTTACTGTTTTTATGTTATTCACCATAGCAAATTCCTTGGATGTTGGCAATAAACCTGATTCTATAGCAGTTACGTATATTCACCACTGCTCTTATTTTGAAAACCCCGAACCGGAAGAGTATGGGTATTTCCTGTTTGGCTTGAAGGTGTTAAATGTCAAAACAGAGCAGCAGCGGCAGTCAGCACAGAATTACTGGGGAAAAGTTAACACGGCCGTGAAATACAGAAAGGTTTGTGCGTTTGTTTCTACACATTTTTCTGAGTTTTTTTGATGTATATCGTTTCCTATTGTGAAGTTTGATAAGTGGGAAAAAAACGTATTTTCTGTTAAGCTAACGTTAGCTTCTGACAGAATCCTCCAATTAGTTTAGCTTATAAACCAATAACTAATGCATGTTAGGCTAGTTATCAACAACATTCATACTTACATTTAGAATTTATGTACTGTCAAATCTTTAATAATTGTGTCTGTGTTTTTATCTTTTCATATTATAATATGCTTACTATTTATTTAATGCTATAGCTCCCTAAAGGATTATTATTATTAGTTTTATTATACATTTTATTATACTGTACCATATTATATTATATACATACTATACTATACTATACTGTATCATATTACATTTGATTGTCTGTTATACTTGTGCACTATACTATGTTATGTTATAGGCTACTACATGAATTATTATTATTATTATTATTATTATTAATACTGCTACCATTACATCACGCCTTGTACTATTTATTATATCTTATACTATACTATACTATAGTGTACTGTTTTGTATCATTCCATTGTATGTTATGTTATAATGTCATACTGTCTTAACACATCATATACTATGCTTTATTTCTATAAGTATCATCACTTATACAGACACATATTATTCTAGTGTACACTGTTAACATATACACTAGACTCGCTGCTATTGATTGTATAGTTATTGTATAGTTTCTACTCTTGTACTACTATATACTTCTTATTTGATTTATTTTTATTATTACTTCTCTTTGTGTCTGTACTTATTTTGGTCTTTGTGCTGCTGCACACATTAATCTCCCCTCTGGGGGTCCTTTTAAGGCTTATCTTATCTAATCTTTATAAAAAGCTTTTCCTAGCACTGTGGTCACATCACAGAAACATTTATTTAAAACAGAGAAATGTACTTGTATTACCTCTGTCTAGTTAAATGACATTAATGAGTGTTAACTGTAAGAATACTAACTGTTAGGAAAAAATCTCACTCGACACCAACTTCAGAATCATTGATCAGGTCAGCGCTTTATTCTTGCAAGAAGGAGCAGAGTTCTTACATACAGAGATGTTCAAACTCACACACAAAGCTTGCGAGGCTGCAGTTCTTTGAGCAGCAGTATATATACAGATACAGTAGTAAGATGCCTAACAGGACGGGCCTCGTCGGGGTCACTCATCCATTGCACCTCCTCAGACGTGCTGACTGCTCAGGGGAATGGTTTGGGTTGGTTCCTCTTTATTGTGGCTGTGATGTCCTTGTGACCTTTAGGATAAAAGGTTGCGTCCAGATGTATTCTGTTGTGACAGATAGATAAACATCGATCCTGCTGTGACAGATGGACACAGCATCCCCCTAACCCTGACACTTACATTTACAACACATGAGCGTCAGTATTTTTCCATCATAACCCTCCTGTTTATACTAAGTATAAGATTCAAACCTTTTGAATAACAATAACTCAGTAATATACAATGTTTACGTCTCAAGTAAATAAATGGGAGTTATTAGAAACTCCAGCAATAAATCAAAAATTCACAAACACTTTCTTTATCCAGCTTAGTCATCACTAATTAATTTACACATTTCTTCCCCTTAAGACTTTCAATGTGTGAATCATCTTGCTGTTACAGTTCAGTGTTATTTTCTTCTTCAAACAGTACCGCCAGACAGTCGAGGTATTCTGATGGATCCTCTGCTGGGCCTCATTCAGAACATCATGTTCTGCCTTATTCTGTTGAGAGAGACTGATACTGCTGTAACATTTGTTTAGTCAACACAAGAAGGTTACAGTCCTCCTTTGTACATTTAGGACTGGGAATGGAACGTATCATAGACTATCTCTGATATTTATTATTGTATGGATTTGTCCAAGCTATGGGATCTGTTGATCATGCTGTGCAGGAAACCCTATACATAGGTATTTATGATCTCCTGAGCGGTATTTAGCTAAGGACAGATTGCAGTTGTTGACCCCACATAAATCCAATTTGAAAGTTGTATGTTGGCCCTCACATAACTGGGCCGTTAGTGGTGATTCTAATGATGTCTCTGTACTCTGTTTTCTTCTACTCATAGGGGTCTTCCTTGTCCCTATTTGCTCTGGCAGATTCCCTTCTACAGCCGCTCTCTAAACTCCTGGGTTTAGATGTTTTCTTCTCTGGGTTGAGACAAGTGGCCTTATTGGATTCACCTCCCTTTGTAACCAGACTTCACCACAGGAGTGTGAGTGTTTGTATTTAGGATGTGTCACTGTCACAGGTAGGAACAGGCAGTTGGTGTACCCTTTTGCAGTGGGTGAGGTGAATCCAAGAGGCTCGTTCTGCTATGCGGACCACAGTGGGCGTGTTAACAGCACTCGATATGGTCCTTCCCACTTCGTGGAATGCCACGCGTTCCTCTTTATCACCTTGATGAACGCCCACTCTTCTGGTTTGACTGGATCGACCGTATCTGGTATTTCCTGTTGGAAAGACTTCGATCCATTTTATGTGCATGTCAATAATAGTCAAACAATACTTCATTCCTTCACATGGTGTTATTTCAATAAAGTCTATACATATTTGTTGAAATGGATATTGTTCTTCTGGAATTTCTCCCCCTGTGGGTCAAAACTGTCCCTGTGAGTTGTGTTTGGCACAGACAGCACATGTCAAACACATTTTTTTTTAGTAATTTGAGAATCCATATGCCGTGAAGACCTTTTGTATTGATACCATCCCTCCTGTTGAGACATGGTCGAACCCATGGCTCAAAATAGCCGCGTATCTAAAAAAGTTCTTAGGTAGAATTAGTTTGTCATCTTCACTTCTCCAGTATCCTTTTTTATCTTGTTTACATGTTTGTTTTTTCCAAAAAAGTTTTTAATTTTCTGGTGCATGGTTTTGCATGTCTTTCAATATTTCATGATCTAGTTGTTCAACTTCTGCTGTGTATTGTGAGTGTGTCTTTGGCTTTTTCTGTGCAGCTTTATTTAGCTTCCTCGTCTGCTCTGTGTTACCCTGTGACACTGTTCAGGTCCTGGTGTATGCGCTACACACTTCCATGCTGCTATCCTTCTAGGTAGTTGCACTGCATCGAAGAGTTGTAAAATAATGTCTCAGTGTGTGATAGGCTTATCAGTTGATGTTACCATACCCCTGTTTTTCCATTGTTGAGCAAATACATGTACACACGAATATGCATAGTTACTGTCTATATATAGTAATAGTTAAATCTTTTCCCAATTTGCATGCTTCTGTTAATGCAATTAATTGAGCTGCCTGAGCTGAGAAGTGTGGAGGTCAGGATTCTGCCTTTAGAACGTCTGTGTTTGTAACTACAGCAGATCCTGTTGCATTTGTGCCATCAGGATTTTTAAAAAATAATAATAATACATTTGATTTAACCCAGGGACGCTTTTTACATGATCCATCAACATACATGGTTATGTCTGCATTCGTGTGTGGAATGTCAGGTAGCTCATTTCTTGGTAACACTCGACTCTAGTCCACTTGTGACAAGTCGTATGCAATAGGCCTTTGTCTAGTTCCATGTTGTTGGGTTAGTACTGATGTCAGAAACCCATTTTTGCAATCTACTGTTTGGACAAATGGTTTTTATAATCTGGTAACCCTAAAACTGAGGAGCTGGCTAACATTTGTTTTATTTTTGTAAAGGACTCTTCTGCTTCTAGTGTCCACTGTATTTTACCATAGGCTGCCATAGGCACTTCATAAATAGTTTTAGATAATGGATTAGTCAATTCAGCATAATTGGGTATCCAGCTTCTACAGAAATGAGTCATTCCTAAGAATGACATCATGTGTCTCTTAGTCTGTGCTTGTAGAACAGCTGCTGTTCTTCCTTCATCAAGTGATCTACCTTTTGCTGAGATGTTACACCCTAAATACTTAACCTCCTCCTTCCAGAGTTGTAGTTTATTTTTACTGACTTTATGGCCTTGGTCACATAAAAACTGTAGTAGAGCTAACGTGTCTGTTTTGCAGTCCTCTCTGTTTTTGGAACATAATAAAATATCATCTACGTAGAGTAGAATTTGACAATTTTTTAGTGGTTCAAACTTCGTTAAATTTGCTGCCATTGCTTTTAAATCATCTCTCTGTTGGAAAGATTCCTATTCCTAAATCGGTTGTGGATTTTGTTTGGTTATGCCTTGTGCTCACTAAAGTTTAGAGCTGAAACGAATAGTCCATCGACGTAAAAAATAATCGCCAGCTTTTTTGTTAATTGATAATCGTTTCAGTCCTTTTTCAAGTAGAAATAGTGAAACAATTCCAATAGTCTCTGATTCCTTTTTTTCAAATGAGAGGATTTCCTCACACTTCTGGGTTTTTGGAATTTTGGTTGGACAAAACAAGACGTCAACGTTTGGCTCTGTCAACTTTTGATGCCCATTTTTTGACAATTGTTTGACATTTCATAGACTAAACAATCATCGATTGACTGAAAAGATTATCGGCAGATTGATCGATAATGAAAATAGGTTAAATCAGTTTCTATCATGACACACAGGCTTCAGATTGTCTCTGCTGTTCCATGAGTCCAACTAGAATGTTGTCTCTTTAAGAATCCGCACCAATAACTCATTTCATCTGAAATAGTTGTTCCACATCTAATACTGGAATCTCCTGTCTGCTTATTCTATCTGTTAACAGCCCCCCCCCCCCCCCTAGAAAATGCACTATATCACCATATCTATCAATATCATAATAACATAAATAATATATACTGAGGATTGTATCCATATGGCCCTGCCACGCCTAACAGGAACCTTCTACACGACTCCACCAGTAACTACAACCTCCAAAACAAACATAGCCGTCTTCTCCGTCACACAGTGTTAATAAAAACGGAACATGTAAACCTCGCAAAGTTTGGATTCATCACAATTGTGGAGATGTTCACGTTATTGTGCACCACCAACCCCTCCCACTGTAAATAATGAACCCCAACAGATCAATGAAAACCCTGTCATCTGCTTTCTCTTACTTCAGTGTAATAAACCACTTTCAGATGTGACAATTTGTGCTAAAACGTATGATGTGTGTGTGTGTGTGTGTGTGTGTGTGTGTGTGTGTGTGTGTGTGTGTGTGTGTGTGTGTGTGTGTGTATGTGTGTGTGTGTGTGTGTGTGTGTGTGTGTGTGTGTGTGTGTGTGTGTGTGTGTGTGTGTGTGTACCTGCAGACATGGAGGTGACGAAGGAGGAGTGGTGGCAGGTGGAGGATCAGGTGGAGAAGCTGCTGAGCGGTCAGGGGTCAGAGGTCACCGGGTGCGACGTGGGCCTGGAGCAGAGCAAACCGGCATCTCTGAGGAAGACCGTCACCTACATCGTCTGTGGCGTCATCTTCAACGAGAAGGTTACCTCATCATCAGTATCCAACTCTTGGCTTCGTTATTGCATTAATTCTTCGGTCTATGAAATGTGTGTGTGTCGTCCATTAGGAGGAGGTGCTGATGGTGCAGGAGGCGAAGCAGGACTGTTATAAGCAATGGTACCTGCCTGCAGGGAGGGTGGAGGTGGGGGAGAGCCTGGAGGAGGCGCTGAGGAGGGAGGTGAGCAGCGTTGGGCAGGTTACTGTTAAAATGTAATATATTACTTATGTCTTGTTACTTTCACTTCAAATATTAATTTACTTTACAACATTACTGTCTGTGCAGACTTACTGATTGCACTACTTTTGCGTTACTTTCACCAAATCACCGGAGAAGCATTATGAAATGCAAGAGGGTAATGTTGTTTAATAAGTTTATTGGCAGTTCATTACAAATCCAGGGGTGGGAAATATTGTATAACCTAATGCGGCGCTCCTGAGCGCAGAGCTGCATTCAAATGCAGGGGTTACCGCTTGTTATTAAAATCGCCCCCTTATATTAACAATAGTGTGACGTTAATAACAATGAGTTATGTTGTTATTGGGAGGATTCCCCTTTTGAAAACATAGAGGCTGACTCCATAGCCATCGCAGCCACAGGATTCTTTTGGTCCATTTTTTCTGGTGCCGCTGGTGGAAGTGGCGCGGGTTGGATGACTGAAACAATGAAAACAATAAACACTACATTTCGGACGGTAGCACGTCATGACATAGTAAATGTAATCATGATATTACCAACATCCTATTAGTAACGGGTTATATTGCTCTGTTGCTGCTAATAGTAATATATTAATGTAACACACTTGTCCCGGTTACCTGGGTTACTGGTCTGTTTGTCTGCAGGTGAAGGAGGAGGCAGGGTTTGACTGTGAGCCAATCACCTTGCTGCTGATCCAGGAGCAGGGACCACAGTGGATCCGCTTCATCTTCCTCGCCAAAGTCACAGGTCAGATGTCACGCATACACTCACGTGTTTGTACTTCTGTGCTTATGAGAACAACGACATAATTAATGGCACAATGTTGCTGTGTCTCTGAACTTTGATATATCCAATTAACACCTGGACTTACCTGCAGGAGACATCTTGTGTGAGTGCAGTTAAACTTTAGAGATAATCTATGTTTACATGTTCATAGCTTCAAGATTTGTTCAGGGCACACATTCAGATCAGATCTTTCATTTGTATTAAAATATGACTTGAGGGGAGTTTTACATCTTGAGAATGTTTCAGGTGAGACATAAAGTGTTTATATTTTATAAATGATATGTGGTTAATTTATTTAAAACACATTTTCTTTCCAGCGGGGTGAGACTGTAGATCAGAAATATTTCTGCAGGTAAAGTGAAGATTCATGCTTTTATCGTACAGTTTAACGGTTGACTTTTAGCTCACAACTCATAATCTGTTAATTGTTAAAGTTATCTTTCAAGCAAAAATATATTTTTTAAATCCAGTCTTGCTCTGGCTGAACCTTCTCCAACTTTAGAATTTGCTGCTTTTCTTTGTCATTAATCGATATCTTTGGGTTTTAGACATTTGAGCTTTGAGTAGTTGTGTTGTTCCGTATTTTTTATAAAAATGAAAAAATAAATAAGCTATAGGTGAAAGTGTTTCTTTTTTTTTGGATGTACAGTATGATGACTTTAATGAAGACACATTGTCTCTGTGTGTCTCTGTGTGTCAGGTGGGAGTCTAAAGGGTCTGTCAACAGCAGATCAGGAGTCTCTTCAGGCCTCCTGGTGGGACAGACAGTCCGTCCTCCCCCTGAGAGGACGAGACATCCTCCGTCTCATCGACTGCGGACTCAAGTACGACATTAAAATCTCTGAGCCTTTGTACTAAGATAAGCTAAAGATGTGCTGCACACAAAGAGATGAAGCTGATATCTCTGAAACATCTGGAGAAGACCTGATCTCAGTCTGTCCCTGTCCTTTCCTATAAAACACATTTTTTTACATACTGTCCCACAAAAAGTATTCGGATCTTTTTTCTTAAAGTTACAGCATATGTACCATTTTTTGTTATGTTTTGTGGTTATTGAGATTAGTGTCAGTTTTGTTCTAACAAAGCTTTTCACGTTACTTAATGGAAAGAAATCCACGCTGCTTTGATCAGCATGGTCTGCATTCAGATGGAAACAGTACGACTATGAAGCTGAACACTAACACCGACTCCGGCTGCTGTGTTGCTTTCAGGTACCGTCAGGATCCCTGGCATCCTGTCACGTTACCTGTAGACATGAGCTGCCGCCACGTGGTGCAGAGACTCGTCCTGGTTTTCACCAACGCTGAGGACAAGATCTGGGTCCTGCTCATTAAAGGTGCCCGACTGCTCAAAAAAAACAAAATAAAATGAACTTAATGTTTTTGGTTAATTTTTGCTGCCTGGCCAACTGCTGAAAGGTTAAAAGTTTGAAACGTTTTTTTTCCAAATTCTACTGAAATCTTTATTAATTTTACGAAAGAAAAACAAAATACTGTTGTTGTTTTAGACTCAGTACATGTGTCAGTTTCTCCATTTAAGAAGTTTTCTACAATGATAATTAGTCATTGGTCCGACCTCTCCAGTCGATCTGTCGCTGTGCGGCCGCAGGTTTCCACCCGGCTGCACCGCTCGGCCGCTGATTGGCTGCAAGCGCTTTTTCCTTCTCACGGCTTCATACCACAGTTTAAAGATTGCCTTATTAACTTTATCAGGTTCCCTAATATCTTTGGCTCTAAATCCGAAATACTTTGACACCAAATCCTCCGCCATCGTCTTGTCATCGTCTTGTCGGTCAACTTTCCTTTCTCATCTTGGAGGAGTAAAATCTGACTCTGTGCTGCGGCTCTGCTGCTACTGCACGAAGCAGACACTTTCACTTTATAATTGTAATTGAACATTTTTTATATATAAAAAATGTTTACAGAGCAAAACGACGATGTAATGTAATCAGTGTACGCCCGAACACCGTGTAACACCGACTACAAGCCTACTCTCCAACACTTCTGACGTCTGTGTAACTTTTGTTCGGATATATCAAGAGATTCCCAGTTGTAATTATTACTCGGATGTTAACGTGAACTACTTTTAAGTTTTTTTTACGTTAGCGAGAACAAAGCCGAGGGCAATACTTCATCCTGCTGTGTGTGTCTGCTCTGTGTGTGTCTGCTCTGTGTGTGTATGCGAAGGTACTTTGTTGATGCCAAAAAACATCGAACACAGCAAAAGAAAAAGAAAAGAGAAAATCCAGGCCGAGGGCTGCAGGCTCTCTGCAGATACAGACACTTTCAGTCGGTCATAAGTGATGATTTAGAGGAATTATTTTTGTAAGAGTCTATATATTGTTTTTTAGAAAAAGTCTGCATATTATACCTTTAAAATAATGCATGCACAAATAGAGACTCAGGCTTATGTTGTTTGTATTGCATTTAAATTTTTACGTTTTCAAAAATTAACATTTGACTGTACAGCGCAATACGACTTTGAAAATTAAATGTCAAACAGCTTTTTGTTAAAAATTTTTATATGGTCCTGGAATGCCCATACGAGTATGTAAACATGAAAATGCAAATTGGATTGCATCTTTATTTACATTTTTACTCAGACAACACATACGTGTGGTAAATTAAAATACTATTGTGGAACTACATTTTCCTACTACATTACCCATGAGTCTCTGTGACTGTTGCTTGGACAACAACATGGACAACAACCTCCTTTGTGTTTCTTTCTCTGTGTTTTATCATCTGAAGCTCCATGAACTAACCCACCACCACCTTCTCTCTTCTGTCCTGCAGCACCAGGGCTCCACCTCCCCACGGCGGCGGCGGTGAAGACCCACGCTGTGACGTGGGCGGCAAACATGGTGGTGCAGGAAGCTATGCCGTCGGCGTACTACGACCAAGACGTCAACACGCTGGGCATCTTCAGCCTGCAGCACAATGGTCGACAGCATGGGAAGACGGACGGCCTGTGCTTCAACACGCTGGTGGCGCTGGTGCCCGACCACGTCCAACGCAATGAGGACGGAGAGAAGGTGGAGTGGACGGGGACGGGACTTCCTCCACCTGTAGAAAACCCTCGATATGTCTGGCACGAAGTCCAGAAACAAACACTGAGAGAGAAACTGCTGGAGAAGACCAAAAACACCTCCATCTTACCCGTCCACAGCATGTACTGAGCACATTCTGTCGATGTATCATTTGCCAAGAGGACTCTTATTGTGAAAAGAGCATGCTCCTTTTTGGCTTCAAAAAGGGAGCTTTTATTTTGAAAGTTTGAATGTTTATTTGTATATATCAGGTGAAATGTAGAGTTTAATAGTGAACAGAGCAATAAAATATGTATTATGTTCTATTTATGTTCGATTTGATAAGAAAGATTCCAGCTGTAGCGACTATTGGAGCTTGTGCTGCTTTCATTGGAAAGGAGTTTGCTACACTGGGCTGGGTTTTTCTGGTTGGTAAAATTTCAAAATCTACCGTATTTTTGCTAGCTTCTCAAGATTACCAACCCTAGCTTTAAATGAACACTTCAATATTTAGGGAAATACACTAATTTTCTCCTTTTTCTGATCAAATAAAATGAAGGGATTTACCCTTCAAAATAATATTCCTGGCAGTGTGGAGGATTCTGTGAAGCAGCACTTTTAGACCGCGATGTGGAACCACGGCGCCCAGAGCCAACCAATCCCCGATGTAACATGCTTATGGGTTTGGATATTTATTAGTTTTTTCTTCAAAATCAAAATTAACTATTTATCTAAAGGTGCAATGTGTAATACTGAGCCACCTGCCCCAAAGAATTAGGGGGCAGCATTTCACCTCTAAACTGGGTCCATACGGTCTAAATAATCATCAGTTATTAACAAAAAGCCTAATCCTAACCAACAGCAGGGCAAGAATATACACAATTCCACCAAGGTGCTGAAACTCTGTCTTATAATCTTCATGTGTGCCATCAGACTGTAATTTATTTTACTCATCTGTGTGTTAACTGATGAGAAGAATATATATGTTACTCTTCTTCTTTTTCCCTGTATTGTTTTTCATGTATTTTTACATGTTTTTATTGGATTGTTGTCTACTGATTGGTTAGTTTTTCTGCTCAAAAACTACATCTGTGAATCTACGTATAGTTTGTTTCTATGTAAATCAACTTTCCAGTAAGAAGACTTGAATAGCCATTATTTAAATCATTAGTCCCTAAAGGTTGTAAACTGCACTTATAGCCGAATCCAGAGTTGATTCTCTACCTCAGTTCATGTGTAGGAGCCCGAGACCGAGCGGCTGGGAGGCGGGACGTCCCGTTAGTTTCATTATTATGAAAACGAACTACTTTTGTGCACACAATTTCCTAATTCTCGCAAACAATCGATTAAATTCTACAGAATTAAAACAACAGAATCAAAGTTCTTATTTGTCAAATCATCACTTTATTGCTCTTAACATTATGATGTCACAGTTTATCCTCATCATCCCTGTTTGTTTTTGTTTTTTTTAACTCATGTCTGGTCAGCTGACTCCTCCACTTTGACCTTCCTGACGTAGTTGTCATTGAGGTTCTTCAGGTGTTTGGTTCGGTTCTCCAGGCGGACCAGCCACTCCTCCCTCAGCCTGGGAACACACACATGGGAAGTTTTCTTTAAAGGTTCAATGTGTAGATCCAAGCTATCTGCTCCAAGGAAATACGGGGCAGCACTTCACCTCTAAACTGGGTCCATACAATCTCTAATGTTCATATTTCAGTTGTAGTAGTTTGACATATTTATTGTATTCTGATGTATTATTTATATTGCATATGGCATTTACTCCTGTGTAATGCCTGTCAGTCAGTCAGCAGGGCAAGAATACCAACAGTCAACCAAACTGCTGAGACTCTGATCTCCGGTCAGAAAATCTGTGTTATAATCTTCACGTGATCATCTGTGTTTACTGGGCACTGATGTTAACCGGGGCTGTAGTCCAATAAACAAACTATAAAGCAGACACGGAACATGGCCGTAATATTTACAGGCCGGCAGCTGCACTTCTTCTCTCTGTACTGAGACTGCAGCTACACTGACTCACTATCACCTCTAGAGGAACACGTGGTATTATGGTATTACAGGCTGGACGGAGCAGCTAGCTGTTAGCATGCTAACTTCAGGAGATATCTCTGCAACACACAGACGTGTTTGACACGACGTCACCACTGTGACCTCTTCACACTATGCTGATAAAGTTAGTTCATTGTTTTAATGGTTTAAGTTTAAATTCTGGCACATCTTTTCATTTAACCTTTAACCCTTGTGACACAGTGGAGATATTTAATAATGTTTTCGATCATTTTCGTTGTTTTAATCACTGGGGTATGAGGTTCTTTTTTTTCTCCTTTGAATTTTGGAAGTTGATCCTCAGCTCCTGATAAACTTTGGAGCCAAAATACAGACACTCGGACCATGAACCCCATTAAACCCACACATTTTGATCCCACGGCTATTACAGCATAACATCATATCAGGTTTTCAAGCTAGAGCCCTGCCTACAATATTGTAGATTTTCCACCAGATTGAGCCTTTTTCTCATGTTTGCTGGGTCAGTACATGCTATTTTCCTGGTTTCCACTAGAGACATGATGCTGTATTATTTGTTTGATACGATGCTTCAAAGTCAATGTTGTTGTAAGTCAACATATCCAAAATTACATATTTGAATTTTTTTTCATAACATTATGTCAACATTATGGTATTATATCAACAAGCATAAAAAAAAAATTAAAGAATGAGTAATGAGTTGTAAAGACTTATGATCAGGTCTGAAGTTGGTTCAACTTGAAAGTGTATTTAAAAAAAAAAAAATAGTATTTTTTATAGCTTTTTTAGTAAGGGGACATTTTTGTCCGCTAAAGTAACAAGTGGAAGTTTTTTTATTTATCTGACACTGCACCAAAAAATAAAAATGCATCAAATTCAATGTTTTTGCTAATAAGATGTTGAAAAAAAGGCATTTAGTATACAGAAAATAATTACATTTTGTTTGTTTTCATAAATAATGTATTATGTAAACAATCTGGCATTTAAAGGGTTAACATTTGGTTTAAAAAATGTCACTTTTGATAATATTAATATATAATTTCATGGACATCTCACTAGGAAACCTCCCTAAAGGGGCCCCGTGTTGAAAACATGTACTTGTTTTGTTTTGCGCTGGCGGACGAGCTTGCGGACCGGACATATTCAAGTGTCCCTCCCATCAGTGAAGGCTCGACTAAATAACAACATTCCGTTATTTGCTGTTACTTGTCATGATCTCCTCCACTTAGTCACAGTGTGTGTCGAAGCAGCACTGAGGTCAGATTTAGCGTAGAGTCGAGGCAGATCTGGTATCTGGACAGCTGCAATGTTATCACTGTCACATCAGCGCTTCACTTCACTTTAATATGACCATCATTCAAACACACACCAACTTCACTGTGTGTGTGTGTGTGTGTGTGTGTGTGTGTGTCTGTCTGTCTATCTGTGTGTGTGTGTGTGTGTCTGTCTGTCTGTCTGTGTGTGTGTGTGTGTGTGTGTGTGTGTGTGTGTGTGTGTGTGTGTAACCTAACTCTCACTGTGTCTTCGCCACCTTCCTGTCGAGTTTTCTGGATTATTCCATTTGTCCTTTCAGCTGCTGATAATCCACCAAACCTCAGCAGACCACAGGCAGACAGGCAGACAGACAGACAGGCTCATCAATTATTTAAAATGAAAATAAAATAAAATAAACAAGACGCAGCTCATGGCCCAGCCTTTATAGACTAAAACACATTTTTTTTAAAGAATTTTAAATGTGGAAAAAATATGTGTCCAAATGTTGCTTCAGTCTCTCACCGAAACAACTGAACAAGAAAAGATGGCTGAATCTATGAAACGACAAACTGGGAACTCTGGAGAACCTTTGGGAAAAGCCTTTTGTTTGGGAGAGAACAATGTTCTTAGCGAGGATAGAGAGCTAATTCGACCGACCACCCTCCACTGTAAGACAATCGCCTCCCAAGTTTGATCAAGACATCTAAAAACAGACACAGTAGCAGGGACAATTAATGCAGATTATTTTTGCTGAATCAATTGATTGTTTTCACTATGAAATGTCAGAAAGGAGTGAAAACTGCCCAAAGGGGTGGGTGTTTTGAAATGGCTTGTTTTATTCGACAGGCAGTCTAAAAACCCCAAAATATTCAAAGCTCACATTTGAGAAACTGTAACCAGATAACATTTGACATTTTAAACTTGAAGAATGACTAAAGCCCCATTTTGACTGGATTTATTTGACTCAATCGATTATCAAAACAGATGATGATTAGTTCTCTGTTGCTCTACTGAACAATTCATTGGTTATTTTTGTAACAAAATTGTATTTTGGTGTTTTGTTTCTCTTCCGCATTTGAGTATTAATTCAATGACACGAGCTGTTTTGTTTGTTGTGTTCATGTGGCTATAGTGTGTGTGGGTAAATGGTAAAAGGACTTGCATTTACGCATTCACACATACATTGATACACTGATGGCAGGGCTGCTCATCATCTAATCTAAGGCTCGTTCACACACACACACTCACACAGCTTCAGGAGCAATTTGGGGTTCAGTATCTTGTCCAAGGTCACTTGGAAATGTGGACTGGAGGAGCCCAGGAAAATATCCAATACTTATGCTAGTGCTTATGCTAATAAAATAAAAAAACGACATGTTAAAATATCATTTAATGCTATCTTTCCTTCCACGTGTCTTTATTTTCTCGAACAGGATCTCTTGTAATTTCCGCCTCTGTGTATCCGAGTGTCAGCCTCCATCACTCACCGCTCCGTGATTGTCACCTCCACTCCTTTTTTTCCAGGCTCTGGCCGGGTCACACATAACGCACACAATTAGCAGGGACGAGAGCCGGGGTTAGAGGCGGCGGGGGGGTGGATAGTTGTGAGGTTGGGGGTTACATTGTAATAGATAGCTGGGGGATTAGGAGATACACGGTATTGATAGGTGGGGGATTAGGGGTACAGTGTAATGGATAGCAGGGGGATTAGGTGTGATGTGCTGAGGAGGTGGTGTGAGGTTAAGGGGGATAGAAGAGGAGAAGACTTGAGTTAGGAGGGATAGGGCTAATAGCTGGTGTAACGCTAAGAGGTGAAGGTTTAATAGGAGGATGTATATGAAACAAACGGCTGAAAATCTTATTGTGATGTAATGATGGAGTTTGACAGAAGAAGAACACGTGGTGATGCGGCTGGCAGGGCTGGGTACTGAGTGCCAGTGACGGGCGCATCAATAGCAAAATTCTATGAAACAACAGTTAAGATAAGGAACAACTTTATTTAACAAAAGAGTGCAAATATAAAATATACACAATGCCAAAAATACATAAACAGGTTAACAGTGAGGACGATGCAAGCGTAAACTTTAAACTACTTTCATTTATATTATTTACATCTATTTTCATGGCTGTATCAGAAGCTAATGGAGGTGTAAATCAATTAGAAGGACAAACAGAATACAGAAATGTTTGTCAAAGTTACTTTATAAGAAAACAAAACAAAACGAAAGGCTGATTCAAAGACTGTAAATTAGCTGCAGTTTTCCTAATAGGTTTTCACATAATGCAATAATGGTTCTTTAAAAGGCAGAACCATCTCCTATTAAAGAACCATTTTTGGATGATTCGGATGTCATACGGTTCTTTTGGATATAAAAGTGTTCTTGAGTTATTGAATAGTGCAGGATGGTATATTGCAAAATAACTATACCTCTAAATGATATGGAGGTGCGCAGTTAGCTGCTAGCCGATTTATATAGAGTATATTGTACAATTGCAAATTAGCCTATATAATGAGAAATTGCTAATTGTCTACTGACTTGACCGATATTGCAGTTATTGATAAAATTATCAAATAATAATATCATTATTATTATTATTATTATTATTAATATTAGCAATAATAACAATAATAAACATAAAACTACAAAAGCCAAGAATCATAAATAGAAAATAGAAAATGTTTGATAAAAATATGAAAAAATATATATCCGCTTTTCAAATGAAAAGATCTGCAGAGTGTTTGAAACAAAGAAACGTTGGCATCATGTTCTGTATGACAAACATAGAAACATCTCCTCATACATGGGTGGTTATAAAACTGTGGACTATCAGTGGTCGTGTATTTTCTGTCAGTCTGCAGGATGTACGAGGTGAGAACAGGTTCCAGTCCGCTGATGTTTCTGCTTGTTACTGATCATCATTACTGAGACCTTTAACAACCAGACTGCCTGCAGGGTCGCGTGGTTGTCCTGGTATGTCCTCCAGCTCGCTGAGAGACGAGACGCCGTTCGTAATGAGCGCATCTGTTTTTAGATGTGTCTATTTGCCAGACGGTCACATGTCCACCACAACTGAAACCACATTCAGTTTGATCACAGACGCCATATTCAAAGACCTCCATAGATCGGCATCTTCAGCAGAGAGAGACACTTTGCCCAGAATAGGGTCTCCTTCTGGGTCTGGGAGGTGAGCTTGTAGGCGTGCACCAGGTGGTCATTCATTTCAAGTAAAATTCATTTTGGTTTTAGTTTTTTAGCTACATCACGACCCAAAAAAAGGAGAAAATGATTTCCCTCTCAACTCGTGTGAGATTAAACCACATAAATTGTTGCAATTGCTTCACAATTAATCCCTAATTGCTCGGAGTCTGGTCTTGCAGAATTACATAACAAGAACATGATTTAAATATTGTGGTAGATCAAATGTTCGGCTCAGGTATAAAGTAAACCACCTGGAGTGTGGCAGGGAAAGAGTTGATTCCTAGATCCAAACATGTGAACATTCGGGCCCGTCCTGCACAGCTCTCCAACCATGTGTTGTGTACGTATGTGTAGCTACATGCTTCTGAGACATTATACCTTGAACATTATAAACTTTTATAACTTTGACCTGGACCCATAAGGGGCAGGATATGAATGGATGGAAGGTTTTGGCGGAGACCATGTATTGCATGTGTGACATCACAATTTTGAGTACAACCCGTCATGTTATCCGTCCTCCATCAGAAAATCACTTTAGAAAACATCACATTTTTTCAAAAGAGTTACATACTGTACGAATTTGAGGTACTTGTACTTAACTGGAGTTTTTGCTACTTTCACTTCTGCTCCCACTACATCTCAGAGGGCAATGTTGTACTTTTTACTGCACTACATTTAATTTTTAGCTACAGCTTTAGTCTCTTTGTAAACTAAACTGATTCATGTGCTGAAAAAAACGTGTGCATTTTTCTCATGCTCATCACCTGCAACACATTTTAAAACTACGCAATAGTATATAAAATAGTTCAAATCATCCTCACCTCGACCACACAGCAGGAAAATGCTAACTGCACTCGAACGCATCAGTAATAATAATCACATCTGTACAACTCCCACAGTCATTTTTCAGCATCATGAGTACTTTCATCTTTACTTTACGTACATTTTCAAAGCAGTATTTTTACTTGTATCTTGTCTTTCTCTCTGAGGACAGCTCTGTGATTCTTCTCCCTCCCATAAATCCAAACATGACATTGACACTACCACAGTCGTGGGTTGTACAGGTTCAGGTTGTGTGACCGTGTGTGTTGAAATGAGTTGTTTCTTACTTTTTGAGCGCGCTCTTGTTCTTCCTTTGCTCTTCGCTCTCGACATGTTGACATTCAGTGTTAATCTTCTTCTCCCAGAACGTCTTAATGTGTAGTCCGTCATGGATCTTAGCCAAGTTCATCTGCAACAACACAACACTGAGCGTCAGGGTTGGGAGGGGTTTACTCTCAAAAAGGTTTTCTGAAACAATCACTAATTACCTGGACGGATATGTACTCAGTAACCTTATCCAAATATCACAACATTAAAGCGAAGCAACTTGATTACTGTCCATTCATTTTGGACAATCTAAATACCAAATATGCAAATAAAGATGAGGGAAACGAATAATTGTGAAATGTGGCCTTTATTTTGTATGTAAAGCAGAAAAGGGGAACAACGTCACAGTAGAGTGGCCGTTCTGCCTTACGGCTGTGATAATGCTGTCATTCTCAAAGGACTCGAATCCTTTACTACATTAGTGAAGCCGGATTTGAACTTGGAGCGACAGCAGTGCCCATATAAATTCAATTGAACTAACCAACATGCAAATTCCCCGGTTTGCCGTGTAAGATAAGATAAGATAGAACTTTATTTATCCCGAGGGAAATTATTGTGCAACAGTTGCAATACACAGTAGGAGACAATATAAGATTCTAAAATGTACAATAGTGCAAAATGTTTTATACAAATATATATATATAGAAAAATGTAAAAATGTAAAAAAAATACTATGTACTATGTTTGCTGGACCGGAGATGTGACGTGATAACGTGCACTGTACGCTGATGTCGTTCCTCTTTTCTACTTAACAAAGTAATGGCCAAATGTCCTTCTTTCACTAACGTTAGAAGCCTTTTCGTGAGACTTGTGTTGCAATGTGTGCGAATGGTCGTATATTTTACTGTATTTTAAAATTGTAATCCTGCTGATAATCCCCGATTTATCCCTTTTATTGTATCCTAAGTACGTAATGTCTTCCCATGTACTCCGTTACTCCCCAAGCCTGCAAAGAGTAACTTCACACCGAGCTGAAAGGCTTTGTTTCGCTTGTTCACAGGGTTAAAGTCTTTTCACCTGGAAACAGTGATGTCACAGTGCTGACCCCTCCCTGTAATAGCCTCAGCTTGTGTGAAGCGGCACTAAAGTAAAGATACTGCACTCAAAATCGAGCAGATGTATCAAAATGTGTTCAAAGTATCAAAAATAAAAAAGTATCTTTTGTGCAGATGAACTGGACATTCATTTCTATATTTACATATATTACACATATATTTCTGATGTAACAATGTAACATTGTTCTAGCTCATTTCAACTACTTTACAATTCATTCTGTTTTATAACCTGATCATGTAGAAAAATGTACGTCAGTTCATTTCCACCACCACTGTTGCTATTATTACTTATTTTACTGTTCCTATCATGGGAATGATATATGAATATTTACTTTTCAAAACAGTTGACAATATATTTGTACAGCTGGTTAAATGATCACACATGAAAAACTTATAAAATAAAACTGTATGTAGGTACTATATTATAAGATCTCTCTTCTCAATCCGACGTTATAATGTGCATTTGAATCCACCCGGACATCACAACTCCACACAGCTGCAGACACACACTGCACTGCTCAATACTTAAAGCTGTTTAAGACAGACTGGAGTTATTGATTATAAAGTAACCAGTAAATACATCACAACAGCAGACTAAATGCATACTTCATAAATAAATGTCCTTCAAACACTGAAAGATGAAAATGACATTTGATGACAAAGAGGAAAAATATTTTAGAATTACTGACAAAAAAAAGAAAACAAAGCCAAACCTTCAGAGCTTCAACTGAGTGTCCGTCAGCCTCACGGGGTGGATGATGTGCGTGTGAGTGTGTGTGTGTGTGTGTGTGAGCGTGTGTGTCCCTCCCCGCTCAGTAGGAATAAATGTTTTACATGTGAAACTCCCATCAGTCTGTAAATCTGTCAGTACATCTGCTCATGTATTCCTCTCTCTCTCTCTCTCTCTCTCT
>CALSBV010002302.1:3170797-3181978 GCA_943590825.1 Bovichtus diacanthus
TCTCTCTCTCTCTCTCTCTCTCTCTCTCTCTCTCTCTCTCTCTCTCTTCTCTCTCTCCCAGTGAACTCACTGTGCTGGAATCTAACTGACTGCAGGGACACTGGGTGTGAGAGACACGGATGAACAGAGAGAGATGGAGAGATGAAGGATGGAGGGAGAGCTCAGCGTGTGAATGAACTTATTTATAGAAGCAGTTTTTCATTCCCTGACTTGCTTAAAGTCACTTCTGGTTGACCGGTGAAGAAGTTATAAGTATTGATGAAGTTGTATGAAGTAGTTCATGCATTCGTATCTTTGTCCTGTGAGAACCAACGTGTCTCTAAAAAGTCCACTTTTCATGAGTTTCTCAGAGAAAAAGCTCTGTATTCAGCTTTGTGACGACACATTTTCCAGCTGATCCCAGAGGCGTTTTAAGGACTTTATTAAGCTTAAGAAGTCGGAGAATTTTCTCAACACATAAAGAAACACTTCATCCTTCAGTTTATCACAAACATTCAACATCAACACATCTGGAGATGCACGGTCTTCACTGGACAGGACGTGGAGGAACTAAAGCTGTCGGACTGATGTAGTGGAGTAAAAAGTACAATATTTACCTCTGAGACGTAGTGGAGAAGAAGTATAAAGGTGCATAAAATGGAAGTAAAGAATAAAGTAAGTGTTAAGAGTATAAAGCCTGTCCAGAGGGAGCAGTGTGAGCTTCATCATCCATATGGAATCTCGGCTGTAAATACAGGAAGCACGTTAAAGTTTTACAGAAACCACAGAATGAGCTGCAGACAGGACACTGAGTGCAGAGCGCTCATCACTCGTCTTTAAAGGGCCATGCTACTGGTTACCACCCGCCACTGAAATATTTCATTATATTTTTAGGAAAAAACAGAAATCTCATGCTTAAAAAAACTAAATACAGTATAAGAAAATGTGTGTATCTCAGAAACTACAAGAGCACAATACAATGTTGCGTATCTATTAACTCATAACAAGCTGAATATCAAAGATATGGAAACATATGCAAGATTTCGTATGGAAGACGTTTAAATGAACACAACGTTGGTAGTTTTCCCTTATTTTTTCCCATTTCCTCTATAAATCACGTACTTTTAATACCACTGATGATTCTTTTGGAATTGATTTCAGTTCCTTCCTATGAAAATCAGCCTGCAGAGAGCTGAAACATTGGTTTACTGCACCTCATTGTGTAGCTGTTCTGGAGCTTTCAGTCATATCACATGGTCTTTGTTAGGAGAAGAAGGAAACTTCATTGTTCATATTTGAAGTTTTTTCTTTGCACACGGCAGGAAAAAAAATGCGAATGTGAACATTTCGATTTCCATGACAACTGTTCTGTTCAAAACTGCTGACGAAGATCAGCAAAGATTTTATTGTAGAAAGCTCCAAAACACAAGAGTGGTGGTACATGAGTGATCAGGTGTCAATCATCTCCGACACACACACACACACACACACACACACACACACACAGCACTGTCCCTGACAGCTGTTACGTGTGTGCGTGTGTGTGTGTGTGCGTGTGTGAGTGCGTGTGTGTGTTGCAGACATATATATCCTGTAGACAATGAAGGCACGCTGTGTGTGTATAAACAGAAAGTGATCTGCTTTTACAATGATGTCATGAACTTCAGAACACACTTTACGAGTTTGTGTGTGTGTGCGTGTGTGTGTGTGTGTGTGTGTGTGTGTGTGTGTTTGTCAGTTGGGGGATTTAAAAAGTTTGACATTTCAAACCTCTCGGGGTGTGACATGATGCTGCCCCCCCCCCCCACACACACACACACACACACTGATATAAACAGCATTTCACCCGTATGGGCGTGGTTGTTTGTTTTAGAACTCTTTTAGTTGCCCATGTTTTCCAGTATAACGTTATGATGGTCAGGTTTAGAATTTATCAGTCGGGTAAAAGTTGTTTGAAATGCTGCAGGGAAG
The DNA here is from genome assembly GCA_943590825.1 of Bovichtus diacanthus. Taxonomy (NCBI): domain Eukaryota; kingdom Metazoa; phylum Chordata; class Actinopteri; order Perciformes; family Bovichtidae; genus Bovichtus; species Bovichtus diacanthus. The sequence goes on from CALSBV010002302.1 coordinate 3,172,748, forward strand.
TGTTGCCTCAGTGTAGCCGTAGATGCAAAGAGCTAAATCTAAGTGTAAATTGTAAATCAATGATCACAGAAAAGTCAAAAACCTTCTCTGTTTGAAGTTACAATTAGATGTGAGGTCTCCTGTACATTTAATCTTGGGGCTAAGGCAAAGATTGAGTTAATTAATAATGGATGTAATGGAGTAGAAGTATTTATGGATTGGTATTCAGTAAAGTACAAGTACCTCGAAATAAGGGAGTAAATGTACTCAGTTACTTTCCACCACTGGCCAGAGACAGAGCGAGGAAAAGTGTCAATAAATTTACACAATAAAGTCTAATTCTGTGTCGTCCATTTATTCTTGGTTCATCAGACTTACATTTCCCTAAAGGACGACAGAGTGATGGAATCTGACTGTGTATTAGGTTGTAGCCGGCATTACCTTTTAAATATGTATTTGTTCAGCTTTACTGTGACGGGGACAAAACACAGGGGCCAGCAACTGATGATGAGAACTAAAGTTGAAGATTTAAAATACGTAGCCTATAGATTAAAGACGAGGGGACATTGTTGTAAACTCACAATCTGAGCCAGTAACAATGTGTTTGGTGATTTGCACTTGAAAAGGCATTGAGGTTAAAAGACACACTACAATCCTGCTCACTTAAACCAAAGCCTGTGCGATTAGCCAATACTTTAAGGACTAAAAGGGCCGACAAGAATACTTCCGATACCAAAATCTTGTCCCGTTGCCTACATATTCTGCATTCATATGCAGCCATCTGTTTCTAGAGATTAGGTGAGATCTGCTGATCGAAGGCAGCTGCAGAGGCTCAGCTCTCAGGGAGGCAGGCAGAGTCCTCTGGTGGAGCTGGAAGGTAGCACAGGGGTCAGTGTCAGTGTGTGTGGGGTAAAACACATTGTCCATGTGCTGTATACATGTGCAGAAAAGAAATGTGTTATAAGGTTTCCCTTCGTTAAAAATAAGCTCTTGTTGAAGTTTTAAGATTAATAGCTCGGAAAATATTCTGTCAAAGCCAAAATGAAGGACACGTGCACGTTAAACGGTAGTTTAGCATCTCGTTTACAGGAGGCAAAGATCTGTCACAGCGGAGAGCTGTTCAACGAATAGTTACGTGCATGACACAATAATACAAATTTAGGTCATTCATTCATATGTAGTTATCTCAAATCAAGGAATTAACATTTCTAACTTCATTTACTTCATTTCACTTCATTTCATTTCACCTGGAATGGTAAGTACAAATCTGTTTTAAAATGCACATAAAGTATCAAAAGTAAAAGTACTCAAAATGGCTCCTTTCAGTGTTTCATTATGAGCCTTTGTAGAGACCTGCGGGACAGTTCAAATATATTTTGAAGCACATCTGCAACATCATTTGAGGATTTTTGTTATGCAACTACTCCAGTAATATTAATTTATTAAGCAATGTAGTAGTTTATACTGCAAGATTTATCACATTTTTTGTTTTACTTTACAGCTTAAATTAATATGCCTGGGTTAAGAATTGTCAAGCAAAAATATGCCAGAAATTTCTGAAGCATTAAATGAAAATATAATGTCACACCTATACCTGCCAATAGTTATTCATCTACTAGGGGAGAGAAGGGGGATTTATTGTATGATATGTATTTGTCTTTTTCTGGAAGAAGGTAGCACGGGGGGGTTAGCCAACACGAGGAAACTATCAACCAGTGTGCTATTAGAAATGTAAATACACCATATCAAGTCGTATAAAGATTAGAATTCTTAAAGATAAATATATGAAATGGTCAAATCAGGAGATAAATATATATTCAAATGTATAAGAGTAGAGATACAGCTAACTGCAAATATGTTGCCCTCCTTTTGTGTTGCAACTCTGCTCTTGTGTGGATATATGAATATATGATAATAATATAATAATATATATATAATATAATATATAAAATCCTTTTGCATAATTAAAATAATCATTAGTTAATATCTCAAATTGAGCTCCACCTCAACCACAACTACAACAGTCAAATCCTGCTTTTACATTAATGCATGAGTAATAATTATTTAATTATATATATTAGTATAACAGTCACAGGGGACATTTTTATACTTTAATACTTTAACTACATTTGACTGATTATACTTACATACTTTTACTGACGTAACATTTTTCACAGTATGGTATTAGCACTTTTACTGCAGTAAAGAACAGGAATACTTCCTCCACCACTGATGCTTTAGGATCTCTTTGAAAAAAAAAAAAACAATATGAAAAATAATCACTCAAATATATTCAGAAAAAATCTGTAAACCTTCAATACCTGTAAAATACAACGTTTCAATTTTAATTTGAACCAAATCCCAGGTAATATTTCTTCTTGTATCCCAATATCAATATGATATTGTATTATATATTTATATTTGTTTACAGTGTGAATCAGATTTGAAAAGAATAAATGTGCAAAAACTCACAAATGAGTGTATTTTAAAAGAAAAGCTGCACCCTGTATAAAGTGATGGTACTCTGATACTACTGCAGCTACTGATCGTAGTACTGCAGCTCAAACTGCCATCAGCATGTGTGCATGTATTTAAAGAAGGTGAGCGCGCGTGTTACATGTCTTTACATTGTGTTGACTGTAAATGTCATGCAGACAAATATTTATAGATGAAGCGCCAACAGTTTCACTCGCAGCTGTTTGGAGGTTTTTCTTTTGTACCTTTTAATATTTGGCACATTGAAACCTAAAAAATATATAAAAAAACAGTTGATTTTTTAAAATGAAAATGTAAAAAATTTTTTTAATCACAGTAGCATCTGTAAATGAAGGAAAAGTCAAGTCTCAGAGACAAATATTATGTTTATAGGTATTCAACACTCGTGAGGTAAAAACACGAGAAGTCGGTCCTGAGGGAGAGAGATGATGTTGTTCTGTAAATGTAGAAGGTTAATCCTCTGTATGGTGGCCTTTAAGGAGATGCTTTTAAGGTTCACCCCTAACCCTAAAATTAGGCTAAATGTTAAGGAACTGAAATTTTGACTCATTGTGTTAAATGAGAATTTAATGGAAGTCAATGAGATAAGAAAGTAGGGTTCATCCTCTGAGAACGAGGCTGGTTTACCACCCAGGCAGAGCAGGAACCCCCAGACCCTCAGGGGCCCCGAAAGGCCTCAGATGTGTCAGTTAGTTTGTGATGATTTGATTCACTGGACATTTGTTTGGGAAAATCCACGACTAAAAGCGCAGTAAGAGCTGAAATGATGACAGTCTGAAGGTCGATTGCATTTCTTTTCTCCTTAGGTCATTAGGTCTAAGTTTAAATTGTACTTAGATGTTGCATATTTCTAAATACTTTTGTGTTTTATAACAACACAGTAACTGAAATAACTGACACAGAAACTGCTTGGCAAGTACATTTACTCAAGTACTTAATTACAATTTTGAGACACTTGTACCTTACTTGAGTATTTCCATGTTATGCTACTTCATACTTCTACTCCACTACACCTCGGAGATAAATGTTGTCAGTTGTACTCCACTACATTTATTCAACAGCTTTAGTTACTTTGAAGATTCTGATTAATAAGACCAACTATAATCAGCAAAAAAAGGATTATTTATTATTATAGATTTTGATAAAACTAGATTGATCCAAAGGAGTAAATTCACAATCTGCACAGCAGTATATAAAGTAATAAAAATGAGCACCACATTTACATTAAAGTGATGAAAACATTAATGCATCAATAATTAGAATCCAATACTATAATATATATTATTCTAAAAAGGTACTTTTCTGCATCATGTCTACACTGTAGTATTTCTACTTTTATTGAAGTAAAATATCCGAGTACTTCTTCCACCACCGCTGCTTCAGTACAAATGTAATGTGTGCACGTAGCTGATACATTACATCAGACACCAACAGAGGTTTAGTAAGTTGTTTTCAGAAGTGTTTTATTACATAAAATGTGTTGTTTTAATTGGGCTTTACACAGAAACAGAAATGATGTCAGTGATCCAGATAAATGTTTGTATGGGAGGCAGTAGCATCATGTGACAGACACAGCAGGGGTCAAATCCCAGCTGGTAAAAATAGCATGTTGAGTCACACACACACACACTCACAAACACACACACACACACACACACACACACACAGCGTCAGATCTCAGTAAACAAACTGGTGAAAGTGAGCAGACAGCAGGACGTTAACAGGAACTCACAGGTACGAAAAGACAAGAATCTTTGTTTTTATCACAGCTGGATGCAGGTTAACATTCGGACAGGGATATTATTATATATTATTAAGATATAATATATATTTGGACTGGACTTCAGAACATAAACAGGGTGTATGGAAGATTAGCAGCTCTTAAATTGAAAAAGTTCAACAGCAGGATGACATTCCACCCAGCAGACATTGAGGATTCATGGGAAGTCGAGTTTCACCTCCTTCCTCTCTTAGTCTCCTCATACTTAGCATGTTAGCATTTCAGCATACTAACATTTAATATGTCAGCATAGCATGCTAACATTTAGCATGCTGAGGCTAAGAGGTATCTTGTTCTAATCTAAAGATGGATCACCACAGTCATGGGTGGATTATGAGACAATGGGCCCCTGGGTACAGACCTGCAGCCCCACCCCCTCCTCTATACAGGAGCAAGACACACGTTATAGTTGTTTAGCCTCTTTTTGTTGATGTTGTTTAGCCTCTCTTTGTGGTCATTTATTGTAACTTTGTAGTCTTTTTGTGTCTATTTGCAAATCATTTTATGTTTCTTTGTGGTCATTTTGAGTCTCTTCCTGCTTGGTACATGTCTCTTTGAGGGACATTTTGTAGGTAAAGGCCAAGGGGGGGGCCCGCACACTTGGTCTGTACCTTGTACGCCCGTTCAGACATCCGTCCATGATCAGAGTCATCGCGGTCCTGAACTCAAATTCGAGCCGATCCGTCCAGCAGTTTGTTGAGACAATTCACTGTAGACCAAAGTGTTGAAGTAACTTTATTTGTATACAGCAGCACCTTTCAAGAGCAGAACGTCACAAAAGGATTCACAAAAGAAACAAAGCAACCAACATAATACAGATTTAGAAAGAATAAAACACCTTAAAAAAAGAAATAAATCTACAATAGTAACATACATGGAATGTAACATACATGTAAAGTACATTTACTGAAGTACAGTACTTAGGTACAAATCTGAGATACTTGTACTTTACTTCATTACTTTACTCCATTTTATGCACCTTTATACTTCTTCTCCACTACGTCTCAGAGGTAAATATTGTACTTTTTACTCCACTACATCAGTCCGACAGCTTTAGTTCCTCCATGTCCTGTCCAGTGAAGACTGTGCATCTCCAGATGTGTTGATGTTTAATGTTTGTGATAAACTGAAGGATGAAGTGTTTCTTTATGTGTTGAGACAATTCTCCCACTTCTTAAGATAACAGGCTGTATTTCTGAGAAACTCATGAAAAGTTTATTTTTTAGAGACACGTTGGTTCTCACAGGACAGAGACAAAGATACTCACATGTGATGATCTTATAGAATATGATGCGTTGCTGTATATAAAACTACCAACAAGATATAAAGGAGTGAAAATGAGCACAACATTAAACATCTACAGCAGTAAAATGCAACATACACATTAATGCAGCAGTAATATTAATCCACTAACATCATATATAATAGTAAAACATTTTACTGCACAATGAATAGCCTACTTGTACTTTAACTACATTTAGCTGATTATACTTTTACTTAAGCAAAAGAATGCAGGACCTAAACTTGTAGTGGAGTATTTTCACAGTTTGGTATTAGTACTTTTACTGAAGTAAAGTATCTGAATACTTCTTCCCTATTGTCTGTAAGTGATCACAAGAACCCTGAAGTGGATTTTTCACACAAGACTTTTTTTGGATGAGCTGGTCTAAAGCCCTGAGGCAGAATTGTGGACCACTTGTAAACGATGCAGATTGTTCTGAGGCAGTTGGAGAGCGAGTTACAGCAGTGGAGACAGGAATGAATCAAACACTCGACATGTTTGTCAGCATTGAGCTGAAAGAAATGATCTGCGTGCAGGCAGTTATTTTAAACTGTCTTAAATAAGATGTATAGTTCAATATCATCTGCATAACAGTGATGGAGATGCCTCTCTCCATACAGCGTGGGACAGTGAGGCTGCTAGCTTGGCCAAAAAGTCAGCAGTTTTTTTCAAAATAAAAGCCCTCTAGTTGCTCTCAGTGACAGAATGAACCTTGCTGTGATGTTGGCAGAAATGTGATTAAAAAATCTGTTCTATATGATCTACAAAGCCTCTAAAGTCCTGAAAGATTCTTCAACTCCAACAAGGACTTTGGGGTCTTCGTAGGATTCTTAATTTCCTGACCAGAGTTTTTATTTCATTTTTTTATCTTAATGTTGAAAGTAAAATAAAAACAATATAACTGAACAGTTAACTGGAACCAAATACGTTTTAGAGATTTAATTTTTTGTGTCTTGTGAAAATGTTTGGAGGGCAACTTGGAATCAACCTCAACCTTTCTAAAATCAGATTTAGAGGTTACAAGATTATAAAATGGGATTTTAATCTTGAGAAATAAAATCTTCTTCTTCCTCTTCTTGTTCTTGTTCTTGTTCTTGTTCTTGTTCTTCTTCTTCTTCTTCTTCTTCTTCTTCTTCTTCTTCTCCTCTCCAGGAGCAGAGATGCGTCTTGGGAGGAAGCTGGACGTCCCGGTCAGCGACCTCTCTCACATCAGAGGGATGTGGGAGGTGCGAGTGAAGAAATACAGACAGAAGCAGAAGAAGGAGCAGGAGAGGATCGAGCAAAGTGCTCTCCCCAAGTAAGATGATCATGGCTGCACTGTTAAAACATGTCAGCTGTCACTTTCAATTACAGCATAAACAGCGGTTAATGCTGATGTATACTTCTACTCCGCTACATCTCAAGAGGGAAGCAGTTTACAGAGGGTGGAGTTGCCATCTTATTTTGCACATGCACCGTTGTGTTAGACTTTTGTCATCTAAAACCTGTATTTGTTCAGCGTATGCTTCTTCAATTTTACACAGCATCCTCTTCATCCGGTTCCTCTTCCTCTTCATCCTCACTAGGTTTTGGCTTGGTCAGTATGGTCCCATTTAGCCCTAGCAAACGCAGGTGCACCAAAACATTGTCTCCCATAACTCGTCATTTGTTTCATTCCTGTCTGGAAAGTCCTTGAATTTGATGTTTAAGAAGGAGTCTGTGATGTCTTGAATATAATGGAACTAGATGGCAATTTTGATGGCAAAAAGTTGTTTAAAGCACCAAAAAAGACATTTGCAAAACTCAATGAGACTAATAGACCACTTCACAGTTGTAAACTTGGTTTATCCAATCTGGCGCTCAGCGCTGACAGACAGACAGAGCGTTCTATTTCTAGATGAATTAACGAACAGGTCGTCTTAAATGCATGAAAGAATGGTTTATATTTGCAGTGTATGTGAAGGACACCAGCTTACAGGAAATAGTCATGGACCCAAGCTGTTGTCTAGCAATGCAATTCAGTGAAACGGTAGAGTTCATACTGCTGAGCTAGCTAACATTACAGCTCAGGCGAGGAGGATCCGAAGCATTCCCTCTCCAGTTCCTCCTCTTCTTTTGTGAGTTTCACAGGTAGGGATAACCTGGACAAAGTGTCAGCTGTTATCAGATTCTTGACTGTATGATGTCAAAGTTGAACCTGAGCAGCTCCAGTTTAATGCCGTCTAAAGCTCTTGATTTGTGCAGTGTGATGAGTGGTTTGTGATCCGTTAATAATACGAAGTCCAGGTCACTCAGACGCTCACACGCCCACGTCACCGCAAAGGCTTCCCTCTCGATGTGTGCATATCTTGAACCAGCTGCAGTCAGATTCCTGAAAATGAAGATGACCTGTCTCCACAATCTGTGTGGCTGTCTTTGTCGAGACTCCACCCATTCCGTGTCCACATCTGCTGACGCTTGTCTCTCATGTCAGGCTGTACTGAGCCAACTGTAATGCAAGACATCAACATATGGGACATATGGGAACACATCCAAGCCTTGATTACTTTACTCTCCCCTCACTCCTCTTTTCATACATTCACTTCCCAGTAAAGAGTTGCTGAGGAGCACCTGATGTTGTTCACCAACTGGGCTGTTTTAGTTTTTTAAGATGGTGGTGTTTCTATTCTTCTCAGTATTAAGAACTAATGAAAGCTGCTCTAATGTCTTTTTAGGACAAATGACCAACATAACCAACGTAACCATTTCAAAAAACAAAAACTTTGTTTATTGCTTTATCATAGACAAATTGACAATAATGTTAAAACACTTGTGAGTGATAGTGCTATCTTATAGTAACGCACTATAATAATAAAAAACAATCACATACAATACATAGAAACAACAAAGAAAACACAACACAAACAGTCAGCTTTGTCATATTTTGCATATTGCTAAGATGAAAGATGAAATGGGGTCTCATTCAGGAATAACTGGGAACGTTATTTTCTCTGCATAGGCAAAGAAAGGCTGTCACATCTTTTTACATTTCTTGGAAGAGCCTGTGATGTTCATGTGTATCAGATTTTTTACTAGCTGTTAATTATTGAAAATGTATTTTATCTCTTTTATGTTTGGAAGGCGGTGTTGGTGATTTCCAGCTCATTAGTATTAGACGTCGAGCCAAAAATTATACAAAAGCTATCAGATGGGCTCGTAGCCCAGGCAAAGGCAACTGAAAAATGTGTGCAATGTTTAAGATGTTTTTAACTTGAAATGTTTCTGTTTGTGTACAGTTTCACATGAGTCTAAGGTTTTAAACTTTTCAAATCTCCACTCAGCTTTGAACCAATTCTGAGCGACTCATACACAGCTGACTGCTGTTAGTCATGAACTGAGAGGGTCACGGCTGATTTCAGTAATATGAACTCACAGACTGCTATTTATACCCAAACATCAGTGCTGTGGTTCAACAACAGGTCACGAGTTTGGAAAATGAACATCCAGTCTCCTTGAAATCTAATCTGACTTTAATATGAAACTGCAGATGCTTTATTAACACTTCTCTCTGTGTGAAGGATCGACCAGCAGTGGCAGTATCGTATATACTGTAAGACACTGAAGACCAAGGAACTCAACCTGCTGCAACATTACCTGGATAGAACTCCACTGACTGATAAACAGCCCTGCACAGGTAAACATGACTGATATACAGGTACACACAGGTAAACATGAC
>CALSBV010002302.1:3194307-3204853 GCA_943590825.1 Bovichtus diacanthus
GTGTGTGTGTACCTCTGTGTTCTGTGTGGGTCTTCCTGCCACCGGCTGCATGTCGTTCAGCTCCACATTGAAGAGGAAGAAGATGAAGCCGTAGAGAGCCGGACCCAACCCATTACAAAGACCTCTGATACCTGTGATCATCCCCTGGGCCACACCTGAGCACACACACGCAGAACAATCACACAGACACACACAATTAAGAAAAGTTCCAATATGCATCAACAAAGAAACTCGCACAGAAAAACCAGCACAAAGACACAAAATAGGAGGCAAGAAAAGGAAAAGGCATCTTCCTCCCATGATCTCTGTTCTGTCCTTCAGGTAGACAGACAGGTGTACTGACCTTGCTGGTCAGGTGATGCACTGTGTGATACCAGAGCAGAGACAGCTGGGAAGGTGATGGAGGACATGGCTGCTACTGTTCCTGCTGCCCACATCATCCTGAAACAGATATTAATAAAACACAAGTGTGAACAAATGACTGTTATATAATTATAATATAATAATTTCATTTTAGACGGGAGAACACAGACAATACAATATGTATACTGTGAGAAAAGATTTCAACAATATTTGAGATATTCATCTATTCATCAATCCTTCTGATTGGATTAGGTCACCTGGAAAGATTTCTCAGTCATCATTTCGCTTATTAAAAAAATGTTTGGTTTTCTCATCTTAAAAAAAATTGCCTATGTTTTCAGTAATGCCTTCACGGTTCCTTTATTTATAAATTAATCACTTTTCTAGATTAAAGAGTATAGATTATGGTTGAGACTCGTGGCATTTGGTTATTTGCTGGTTGTTTGTTTTGTCATTGCTAAATTATATTATAGTGAATTGTACCATCGTTTGACCATTTGTTTGGGACCCCTTTGAAAACGAGATGATACATCCTGAAATAATACATTTCTGACACAGTGGTTACACTCACCATGGCTCGGAGCCGAAGCCGTACCAGGCCAGCTGGAAGAGCTGAAAGCCCAGACCCAGAAGAACTGTGTTCTTATTACCAATGGTCCTCATTAAAACACTGAGGAAGAGAGTCTGACAACAAAGAGAGAGATTATGGTAAATGATGAATGAAATCATACACAAACTTAACATCATTTAATCCTAATCTACGTGTTGGACATTTCTCTGATATATGAAACAATGTTAGAACATCTTAAACTTTTGTCAGCTCCAGTAACATATCTGCTCTGTTAATCACTTCCTGTGTTCACATTTGAGAAATGTAATGTTTTTCAATAATTAGACGGAATACTGTTCAGGTACAAGTCTACGTAGATGGAGACTTTATTTCAGTACAGCCAATCAAATCTTGCATAAAAGCAGTGATTGAACAAACACACAATTATACATATTTAGGCCTAGAAATTACATCTAGAGGCTGTTTCAATTTGGCTGTGAATCTTAGAAAGAGATGAAAACATTTCCTTCATTACAAGGTAGTGCAACATCGTGTAATTCTACTGTTTTATCTTCTTTCTGTCCACGATGAGGATGAATTCTCTGCAGTCAACTGTTCTCAAAATCCATTAAAACCAGCACAGTGAAAAAAAGTTTACATTTGTGCGGCACACGGGAGGAAAGTATTTTCCAGTCCTTCCATGTTGTTTTATTTTCTCAAAAACAGTCAGATGTTTTTTCTGTGTTTAACATAAAACATACAGCGAGGACCAATTCTGTTACTCTGCAAGTCCTCCATGATGGTGGCGACTGGTTGTTTCTGTACCTGAGCGACTATAGAGAGGATTCCCACCATGGCGATGAAGGCAGCGATCGCTGCAGGAGAAAACTCAATCACCTGAAACGCAGAACAACACATCTTACAGTGAGTAAATAATTCACATTTCACCAATGACAGACGCTCATAGAAACACCATCATGTTTTAGAATAAACAAACAGTAATTTAATGTCATTAAATGTATTCATGTTATATTGAGGGGATCGTCACATAGATACTCACATGCTCTTAAATTTTGAGATTTGGTAGAATATAAAAATGCATGTATAAAAGTAAAAAATTAAATGCTTCCAGACTGTATCCAGAAGTTGTTCCAAATTAGACTGAGTCAGTATGAACTAAGAGGAATATGTGGAATAGTCTTTTAAAAAAAAAAGAAGAAAATGTGTAATACACTTAATAGATTAAAAACATACATTTAAAAAGAGGATTATTAAATATAAAACTGATGTATGAACACTAGTAATAAACTCAGTCTTATTGTTGTTTACTTTTTTTATATGTGTATTTGAGTTGTATAAGTTGAAAATGACAGAAATAAACTAAACTAAACGCTGAAACACTGAACAGTAACTTTAACATCCGTCGCTGCATTCTCATGGCTTTGGAGTGAAAGTGGTCCGAACCTCATGACTTAACTTTTAAATCACCATCCTGGGCTCAGTGGGCGATGGCTTTGTTCATCAGCCCAACCTTAATATTTATTGTAGATTTTGAAAGTAGGATACTTTTAACAGACAGACACATTGTATGGAAAACATATTCATCATAAATAGTCCTAAAGACTATTATAAAGAGATAAAGAGTCCTGGCACAACGAACTAAAGCTCTACATTTCAAGTAAAAGAAACAAGAAAGAATATACTAAATAAAATAAACCAAATCTGCCTTTTTTTTTTATTAAAAGAAAAAGGTCCAAATCAAATAATTGAAATTGAAATAATAAATCTCTATAAAGAGAAATGGGCCTGTGACTGAATGGTTAGTGCCACTCTCATGCACCTGTGTAGGTGCTCACTGGTGAGTGTAGAACATTACTTGGTTTTAATAATGTTCATAGTGGAGAAAGCTGACTCACAGCTGTAAGTCGATCCAAACATGGTCAGTAGTGCTACTTTGGTTAGACCAGGGAAAACGGCCTCAGACAGAGTCTGGGTTTAATTATTTATCGTCATTAATTGGTCATAGCCTTGGGTCTGGGTAATACTGTCACTCAGTCCGGGACCTGGACTACTGGATTTGATGGGACGGGCATGAACTAGGGAGGAACAATAAATCTAAATTTGATCAAAATCCCAATATGGACTAGTCCAGTATCCAAATCAGAGGAGGCGCAATATTTGTTTAGGGCAAAATATGTGTGAAAATACCATTGTGAATTAAATATGCTGACTTATGTGCTACAAATCGTATTCTACAGACTTTCTGTAAATCAAATCTTTGTTGTGTACAGCAAAAATGATTATTTTAATACATCTTTCAATGAAAAGGAGAATAATTATGCAAAAATAATCATTCCCTTCTATAGCCCGAATCATATCGCATATAATTAGATATTTTTTCAAATGGTTCAGCCCTAGCTTGAAGTCAGAAAAAAAATGTGATGACTTAATTATTGGTTCACTATGATGCGTGCGTGCGCGTGCGAGAGACCTGTCTCAGGTAGAGGAAGAAGCTGGAGTACTGTCCGGCCTCAGGCAGGTAGGACAGGAACACTGTGACACAGATCAGCAGCACTGTGGTGTCTTTCCCCACACGACGCAGAGACTGAAAACAATATCACATAAAACAATCAGCGGTCATTACAACTCATTCATAGAGCTGTCAATCAATCAATCAGCTGACACAAAAGTACCCAAGACACAATTATTGTTATTATGGAAGTTTCTCTCTTTAACGTTATTTGACGCTTCACTCTTCCAGCTCCATCTCGGTTCTTCAGACAGCTTTGAGCATTATCTACTTGTGTCTTCCAAATTAAACTATTATTACAACCTCTATTTATGCCAGTGTAGTTACTGGTAAAGAGGCCATTTATGAAGCCCAATTGGTTCATTGGCACATCCATATCTCCCGCCTTAACCAGTTACCTACTACAGTTCCTACACTCCTTGTGTTTTGATACCACTTAAGGAAAGAGTCTTCTTCTCGTATTCAGGTGCGTTTTACAGAAATATTTAGAATGTCGGGAGTTTATCACCGAGAGCTCAGGTGAGTTTACAGCTGAAAAACTTTAGCAAATCTCCTGTTAGTCACATTTATTAACAAACAAACTGGGTACTGAACTGCCAAATATAAAATATGCAGTATTGTATAATGCTACACGTCACAAGCATGAAAAGGATCTTAATAGTGTAAAACGCATCACAAAAAGCATGCTCATACACAAAGCACGGACGCTGATGTTTCTCCCTCCTCTGACCTGCTGTGTGATGAGCTCAGCTGGTTAAAGCAAACTACACGTGACCTTTGACCCCACTCTGTGAACTCACGGCGAACGGGTCGGCCTGCTCCCAGGAGATGGGGAAGCCCCAGGACGTCAGCCTCATCTTGTCTGGCAGCGACTCAGGGACCACGAAGAACACAAAGGCGATGTCCGCCACGGCGATCACCGTGGCAACCAGGACTACCAGGCTGTCGCCGTACTGCGCAGACAGGTAGGCCCCAATGGCCGGGCTCGTCACCAAACTGGCCGCGAAGGTCGCTGAGACCTAAGGAGACACAGAGTTGAAGAATATAGATGAACCTTTACTGATGCAGCTTTCACGTCTGACTGGTTTGCTTGCTTGTTGTTTACGCCTTATTCCAAATGTAGTATTTTCTGATTAAGACGTGGGATAATATTATTCTGTTTGTAGGAGCATTCTTTGGAGATATATACAGAGCATTGGGAATATGTAGCTCAAGATGGATTTTTACCGCAGTTTGTGACACACAGCCTCTTGCCCGTTTATGGGCAGCTGTTGTGTTGTACACAAACCAACACGGCAACAGTTTGCAAGGCTTTTTTCTTAAATTAAAAAATAAATAAAAAATTGCAAAACTGTAGCGAAGATGGAACACAACATTACTGCAGTTGCAAAAGAAGGAAAATGTAAGCTATTTTAAAAAAGGGCATAGCCATCATGGAGGCATTTTAAGTTAATCACAGTATGCTCAGCTGCATGTCAATGGGAATATTCATTTTCATTAGACGTGTAAACAGATTAGTAGGAATATTGTCTTTTTCAGGCATGCAAGCGTTCCCAAGAGTCTATTTTTCAGGGCCTGGCCAGGGCATGACGGCTGCGCCCTGAGTGAAAAGTAGTTCAACTTTTGCAACGCAGCAGCGCCCACTGCATGTCATGTGACGAGGAACAACCAATAACAGCAGGCAGATATCTTTCCTTTCTTCTGTAAATATCAGTCTACAGTAAATATGGAGAAGAAGTTGATCGTTTTAATGCAGTGCTACCAAGAGCTTTAAGATCTGTCCGGTGCTTCCTCTGTATTTATTTTACGAGCGCCGCTTCCAAATGTCACACAATCAATAAGATCCTCTGCCCTTGTGTCACTCACAATGAAAAAGCCCAGAGTCCTTTTAAGAGCAACAATTTTAAAGCAGCATTTAACATAGAAAACAGCGAGAGCAGCAGGGGGACAGAGACCAGAATGCACTGCAGCTGATTGACGCAATCCCTATCAGCCCCTGCACCTCAACATAATCCACAGAGACAACTCAAAGAGTCCACATTTATACTTGTACTTCCTGTCCTGCCTATGACCCGGTTCACTGGATTTTCGTAAATGGCAGGAAACACCATGAAACAGCTCTGCAGGACCTCCATTGTGTACCCAGAATATGCTTTTGCAGTACGCACATGGGCTGCAGTGCTCCTCCATTATCTGCACATACTAATTATATCAAATTCAGGCAGGTATCAGAGCTGTGAGGTAGCTTCAACTTTGAAGCTGTGACATTCTGCTTTTATTGGTTGTTGTCTCTCTGTGGAGGGGTTTTGTGACAATGTAAAACCCACTTCCTATCGTAGGGACTAACAGTCTGAGTGACCCAGTCTGCAGGTTGTAGCTGTAGTTACCAGTCCGTAGGCCGTGCTCCTCTCGTGCTCCTCTGTAATGTCGGCCACGTAGGCGAAGATTACCGAGAAGGTCACCGCGAAGATCCCCGAGACTGAGATCAGAGCGAAATACCACCTGTACACACAGACAGGAAGCAACAGCTCAGATATACAGAATACATATACAGTATGTATACACAATATACATAGCCGGACAACACAGAATACTCGAGGTCTTGATTCTGTAATTCAATGCATTTCTGGTTGAAAGAGGACATTTGTAATCATCCTAAATGCCTCCATTTTCAGATTCCTCAAAATAAAACATTCAGGTGCAGAGACAGAGTTTTAGGAGGAAGAAGCAGAGTTTTCAGAGCTGCATTACATGATAATCAGACCATAGGAGGGAGAAAAAAGATGGTTTAACTAGGTGTAAAAATAAACTGTCCACAAACGTGAAAGTGATGCGTTTTTGTATTCCTTTAATCAAAAACTATTTTCTCTTAACATTGAGACAACTTTAGCACTTGATGCAGTATACTGTACTATACTGTTTTATAAAAAAAAAAAAAACACCACAAGTCAGGGCAAGTCCCCGGACATCACAAAGCCCCTCTGTTTTAAACCTACACAGAACAAGGGAGCCAACACCAACTTAGAAAAGCATCTCGCCGACAGACATGCCGACCTGTTCAAAGAGCCTGTTTCTTAGAAATAAAAAAACAAAGAATTTTAAGTCCCATGTTCTGTCATTCCTCTACTTTTCCTCATGTTTTTGGTATTGTTTTTAGTATCGGTATTAAGTCAGGTTTCGTATCGAAGTCATCATTTTGGTATCGTGACAACACTACTTTTAACTGGTGCCATGATGGCATCAAACCGGGAGACAAAAAAATAGTTTCATTTTGAATTAAAGGTTTGTGAAACGTGATGGTTGGACCATGTGACTGATCGAGGCTCGAGAGTCTCAGCATCAACTGATCTTGTACTACTGTAGTACAGCACTACTACAATACAACTACAGTACTACAGCCTGACGTGTGAAAGCTTTAACATTTTTAAATTGTGAGCTTAGAGCCATTTTAACTGTGAATTAAGGCACTAAAATCAAAGAACATATTTCCTGTCTGATGATAAAAAGATTAATATACATTTACTTACTAATACTTTAATACTTTTTAAAATGTTTATTTATTTTAAAAACATGTCCTAAACTGTGATTTAGTTATTATATGCTGCTTTTCTGTGTAATTCAGTCTTTAGAGGAATATGCAACACTCCCCTTCTGCTCATGTTCCATGGATGAATACACTGACTGTGTACTTCTCATGAAGAACACATGAACACTGTTGAGCGGAGCTGTGAGACCAACAGGAGCAAAGTGTGGTTTCTAGTTAAACATGTTTGCTGGCTGCTCTGTGCCCTGCAGAGTACATGCCGATCCTCAGCCCCTCACATGAACAGCATGTGACTGTTCAAACTCCAAAAGGCTGCAGCGCACTCTCTTCTAGCTCTAGGTACTAAGAGAGATCAGACCAGGGCTGCAACTAACCATTATTTTCATCATTGATTAATAAATGCTTGTTTATGCTATGAAATATCAGAAAACAGTAAAGAATGTCCATAACCCAAAGATATTCAGTTTACTGGGATGTAAAAACAAAGAATCCTCACAGAGGACGAGCTGGAACCAGATCATTTCAGCACTTTTTTCTTGAAACGATTAATTGATTGTCAAAATTGTTGCTATTAATTTAAAATTGACTAATCCTTTCAGCTCTATATCATAGTCATAGTGACTTCTGCAGCTCATAGACATTGAGGGCCTTGAATCCACAGCAAAATAAATATTCAGGAACACAAATCTAGTGCTCTGAAAGTTGATGATTATAATCATCCATTGGTGACCTCGGTCAACATAAAATTATTCAATTCGAGCAATTTTTATTTATTTATTTTATTTTATATTTATTTATTTTTAAAATCAGGCTGGATCTATAAAATAACTTGGTTATCTTGTAAAAAATTGTGTGCTCTAGTAAACAATTTAATTATAAAAAACACATTGGTTGTATAGGAATGATGATGACACAGTAAAAAAAAAGAAGTCATAGCCAGAAAGTAATGTTGCACTGTATTCCGAAATGTAGGTACTTTTTAGTTAAAAACAGTTTGGTAATAGAATTTCCCAACATTCGGTACTTGTTGTAGGTCGAATCCATCGCCAGTGTAAGAATGGATAAGAATGTATTTGTCTGAATCTCGACTAGGTAGCAGTACCAGCAAGGTAGCAGTCAGGCCCTTGTGCGGTCTATATAGGTAGACGTGCGCCTGTGCATTCCCCCTGTTGACACCCTGATTATGTAAGTAGCAGGAGTATAACACATGTATTAGGCTACAGTTATTTGGGGCTTTTAAAATGGTTAACCAGCTACAGGCTACATGTCCCTTCTTAACTACGGTGGCTTTAGTTTCAGACAGAATGGACAAAAAAAAAAAAAAAAAAAAGCACACTCCCACCGTAAATTTAGCAAACATAATGTCCCTGGCTTAGAAAGAAACGTAATTGGGTTACTGGAGTAACATTTAAGTAGGCCAATCAGCACCGAGGAGAGGTCCCGCAGCCACGAGAGGATCCTCCCACAGCGAGCAGCCGCCCCTGACCCAAGTTTAATCCCCCAGGCAGATTGAGCAGACCCCACACATTGAAAAGTCTAAAAATTATATTGCGGTGCAGAGCCATAACCACTTAAAATATGAGCTAGTAGTACTTGGCATATTTAAAAACACGTTTTCCAATGTGATATTTACTGGAAACAGCAAGTAGGAAACATTATGAGGAGATATCGTACGGATTGTGTTCATTTTGGCAGCTATATTAGATTCAATGTTAGTCTTTAGCTGAAAATCAACTTTTATAGTCATAACTAGTCAAGATGTTTTCTTTTAATTTTGTCTGCTATTTGTAGATTTAGTATTAGTCCTGCGTCAAATGTTCTTTTATAAATCCTCAGATTATCGAGCATTTCGTCAATCTAATCTAGCAAAAACCTATAATTGTCATTTTAGACAAATTTATTTCACATAAGATCTTATCTCATCACTATGTAATGAAGAACACAGGTTGACTGATTAAGAATGCAGCTTTGCTCCTCAGAGTCCTCCCGACTGTGCTCATTAGTGATGCGCGTCGGTGAGTCAGTCACCCCCTCCCGAGCTACGATGAGAGCCAATCCTCACCGCCCAACATGCAAATATGTGCGTTAATGAACCAGCCGCACCGGGCCACACCCGCAAACTTTATGAATAATAGTGGAACTATTGTCAGCACTGAGGCAGCACCACGCTTGCTGTGAGTGTGCATCAGAGAGAGAGTGACAAAAAGAGGGGACGAGAAGGTGATGAAAATAAGAGATTTTAGTAAAGTAAAAGAACATTTAAACTACATTTTAGTCTCGCCTTTTTTTCCTCAACAATATTGTCACAGTTAGTGTTTAATGATGCGTCTTGTCATTGTCTCGCCTTAATATACAAATTAAAATGTATATTTGTTGCACTGTGTCGCATGCAGCCAGTTGACAGTTGTGTAATGGACATACTGTGCACAACAATCCCGCTTTAAAACAGGCTGCGTCTGCTCTCAACTATAGTTCTTAGATAGAGGAAATGGGAATCCGCCAAGAACATTGCAATTGGTGCTTCTCTATAAAAAAAATAAATAATAATATTTGAAATTAAAATAATTGTGACGCAAAATATTGCCTATACATCCCCAGTCTACATCAGACTGTGCTGCTGTTTCACACTATTTGAACAGAAAAAATTATGAAATGTTTCCTTGGCTGGCACACACATGCACACACTCTCTCACTCTCACTCTCACCAGGGGCTGATCCTCATGAAGGGGATGGGGGCACAGGTAAAGAAGACTGTCATGAGGAGGAAGGACTTCCTGCCCCAGATGTCTGACAGTGCACCAATCAGAGGAGCCGACAGAAAAGACAGGAAGCCCTGAACAGGAACACAGAAACAAATGTCACTGATGTATGTTGACCTGCTTATATTTGAGTTGAAGTAGTTTGTTATATTTATTGTATTCTAAGTTTTAGAATACATAGATGGACAGATTTGACATAGATTTTAAAATCAGTACTTGGCATCAGATTCGGAGTTGAGGTATCAGAATTGAGAGAGACGTGTATCCCTGCAAATATCTGTGATGGCAACTCTGTCAACTTCATGAATCAATTTAATATTTCAGTATGTTTTTTAAATGTTTGATTCTGTGGTGGACTCTGGTAAACATGTATGTAGAATGAAATACTATGTTCATGATGTTTTATTAGTAATTCTATTCCATTGATATCATTTACAATCTCCTGTTTGTGTTTACAGCTGTGACAGTCAAATAAAATCAACAGGAATCCTCCAGAGTTTTATATGAATGTCTGATGCGATGTCTTACCTTCACTCCGTGAACCAGGCCATTCATCAGGAAGGTGTGCTGAGGAAAAGTCTCATGGAGGACCTGAAACAACAAAAACAATCACAGAAGGTAATGTTTATCTATTAAAACATTTAAATTATGTATTAAAAGAAATGAAACAATACAATAAAAAAGTATAAATATAAGAATGTGGTGACAAAATGCATTTAGCAGCTGGTCTTTATTGATAGCCTACATTACATAGGGAACAAAAAACGAATATCCGAATCCCAAAATCGCTTCAGTTTCAG
>CALSBV010002302.1:3204953-3241375 GCA_943590825.1 Bovichtus diacanthus
CGCTGCAGTTTTTTTCCACTGTACGACAAACAGATGATGAAAAACCTAAAATGGCAGAGAAAAATCTTGTGCCATAAGTAGGGATGTTAATAATTAACCATTAACCAACAATAACAACTTTGACTGATTAATACCATCAGTTAAAGCAATAATAATAATCTCAAAGATTGTTCCTACTGCTGCAGCTTCACATTTAAAGCATTTAACTGTCAAAAGACAAGTGGACTTTTATTATGAAGTAGTAGTCACAGGAAATGTAATGCGTTTGTCAGTGAGCTTGACTGACCGCTAATCGTTCATCAAAAATGCGTCTCCAAGACATAACGTCATTTTGGGCATTTCTTTGACAGCGGATCAGGTTAAAATATTGCAGAGAGTACTGGGAGAGTCCGGAGCAGCCACAGTGAGTGGTTAGCTACACCCTACAGTGGTTACACACCTCCAACTTCTGAGCCAGGCAACCAACTACTTTCACTTTCGCTGACTCATGCCATGTGCAGCATAAAATCAGAGCCCCGTTGCTCACAGAAAGATGGAAAAGGGCCAATTATTGCAATATCGATTATTTTTTATCAATATTGAGATCAACCATTTATCACGATTATTCATTGTTTTTTTTTTCTATTGCACTTTCACATTAAAATAAACAGAGTGCTTTCACTTCCATGTTTTGCTACAATCCTACTAATGTACAAATTAGGGCTGCACCATATAAAGAAAAAACTCAAAATGCAAGATTACATTTTCTGCAAAATATATATTTCTAAATTAAATATACAGGAATATTCACCCAGAATTTTGTAGGCTACATTGTAATGTTAAATTAAGCAATCTGGTGCACTTGAAAACAAAATGAAGAGGCTAGATTAAAAAGGGAATAGAAAATGTTTTGCTCTTCAATTTAAAATTATAAACACACTGGATGTATTTGAATAGTGATAACGAAGCAAAATGGTCACACAAGCATGGTAAACGAGACGGGCTGCGTGTTTCAAGACGGGTCAGGTGGTTTACAGTCCACTCACAGTGAGGACAAACATTTTATTAAAATGTGATTGTGCAGCCCTAATATATTCACACATTTTTTCCACCTAATTGCTGAGAACATCAAGTCTGTACTGTAGTAGAATTAAAAAAAAATGTAATTCTCTTTTTTTTCCCCCGAGGTCACACACACATATACACAACACACACAGTGAAATTTAGACTGCATTTAACCCATCCTAGTATTAGGATGCAGTGGGCGGCTACTATACAAACACCCGGGGAGTAGTGTGGGGGGCCCGGTGCCTTGCTCAAGGGCACCTCAGACCCCAAGAGGTCAGAGTACCAGTCCACACTCCTTACTTGGTCCAGCAAAGTCACGAAATAAACTCAATAATGTCTCACTGAAAACATCTAAAATGTCAATAAAAATAAATAATGCAATATGACTATATCCACGTGCCACCACAGTGGAAACATAATCAGACACGCGTCGCAAAGCTGGCCACTTTTGGGAGGCGCCATCTCTACATTCCTCTGAACCATCCGAGTGGGTAGTCTATTCTCTGCAGCGGGTTTCACAGCCAACAGACTGCGCACCAGACTAACCCCAAAGCATGTCGACATGTTGCGATTTCTGAATAAAAACCAGTAGACAAGTTGTCCGCTGTTTTAAAAATGTTTTGTCGCATTGGTCATTTTTATAAGTCACACATTCGTCCATTCTAAATAGTGTTATGTTTTAATCTCGTCTGTTAATGGATAATGATTGGTTAAGAAAGGTCGACTATTGGCCAAAAATAATAATAATCTAAATTAGCATCCCTAGCCATAAGCTTGTCTGGCAAACATCCAGCGGAGTGGTCGAACAGCGAAACTGGCTGCTGAACTTTTACTTAAAGAAGCGATTTGTGTGTTGATGTTCGGCGTGTGTTTACTCACAGTCAGCATGGGCGTGGTCAGCAGCCCCCAAGCGAAGAACTCCAGGAAGATCACCACCACCGCATGAGTCACTTTGGCTCGGCCTCGGCCGTGCTGCGGCGAGAGAAGAGGCGGAAACATTAACTATTCATCTGTGGGATGTAACCTCACTTCCTGTACAATCTCATGTCTTCTCTAATATGTTTACTCAAACATGATGACTGCATGGTTACATTAGGGCATGACAACCGCTCTGATGCTTCTTTTGATGTTGGTGACCCAGAAAAAAGTTTCTATTGCTGTCCTCATTTTAAGATGCACTGGATAAGGGATTTAGAAAAGCAATTAAAAAACATAGAAGAAACCAAATCTACAGTCAAGTTTTTACAAATGCATATACAGCTACATACAGTAGTGTTGTCAAAAACATCGGTGCATATCGGTTCTGAATATTTGAAACGGTTTCAATACTCATAGATACAGCTGTACCAGCTGCGCTTTCTTGATCTCTTCTCTCCGACAGCAAGTCGACACACACCGCTGCAGTGCACACGTCGCCTATAAGAATATTAATTACCTCCATTTGATTTTTTCTTCTTTTTTTCCCCCTTTTATTTGTTAAATGAAAATGCATGATGTTTCAGTTTAATTATTGTTAATGTGTACTGTAGTCATTCTGCTGTTCTCGGTTACCTAGCCCAAAACAGAAAAGTCTCATGTTATAGCCTTGTTATATTTGTCTTTTGATAAAAATAAAAATAAATCTAAAATGTTGTTTTTTCAGAGTGGTATTGAATATCAATACGTTTTCATGGGATTGTATCCAAGTTAGAAATACAGTATTGTGACAACACTAAAACAGTACGCATCTATTACTGTTGTAAAATCTTGAATTACAAAAACAGGCAAAGGTTTAATCTGGTATTTCTGAAGAAAGACTTTCAGGTTGCAAAGGAAGTTTATAAAAAAAATAAATAAAAAAAAAGAACTCGCACAAATAAAAGAAAACAGCAGTTTCACATTAACTGTTCAGTGCAGGTGAATTTATCCCTTCATGTTTTTGTATTTGGTTAAAGATACTGCTGGCACATCTGAATTACAAAATAAACCCTGACTTGAAAACAACCAGCCTGTCACTTTCCTTTTTAAATCGCTCAACTTCCCAAATAATTCATCATGGAGCTGTGTGGCTTCACAGCTAACAATATGATATTGTGGCATCACTGTTTTACATCACCGTAAACTGAATATCTTTGGGTTTTAGACCGTTTGTCAGACAAAACAACATACTTCGACTATGGGAACTTGATCAGGAAAGTGAAAGATAACAGACTATTAAAATGATTATTATTTGCAGCCCTAGACTCTTTAGATGTGAAGCTGAATGAGTTTTGCATTTCACAATAAATAGTCCAGTGTAGAGTTTTATTAGCTGGATGAATGAGATGATTATATGCAGACATGGTTACTGTCATTTGCATGATGCCTTCACTGACAGGCCAGTACCCCGTATGCATTACTTTATGAGCTTGTACAATACAGTAGAAGACAAATTCAGTACACAAAGACAGCACTGTATTAAAGCTGTACAATGTTAACATAAAAGGAGCCATGAAGGAATAAATTACTTCCAAATTTACCCCCCCCCCAAAAAAAAAAAAATATCGGCATGAATACACGCGCACACACACATACATATATACACATATACATATACACATATACAGTATATATATAGTATTGTTATCTCATAGTTTCATACATCGCCTACTGTGTGAAGGTATGGGGAAACACAAAACCCAACACTAATCCAATGTTCATGCTACAGTAGAGAGCTGGTAAACTGGATTGGATTATTGCGAACCAACAAATGCACTATTTATTAACTTTTTGCTTTAAAATGTTGTGATCTAGCTGATCTTAAAACTGCACAGATAATGTACAAAAGCGCAAAATAATTAGCTTCCTGACTATTCAGAGGTTGTTTGAAATAAAAAAAGAGCTAGTATGAATTTAGAAGAAGATGTACGTTTGTATCGCATATATAAACTGCGCTCTGATTATTATTGTGTATGAAGTAAAATGAACACAAAAGGAACATTGTTCCCGTTTCGTTTTTGTACATCCTAAACCTAGTAGTGAAAGAGTTGCCTATTAGAATATGTTATGTTATGTTACACCTTTTCAAATCTTTTTTGGAGGTAAGAAACTCCAAAAAGGGCTTATAGTAAAACATCCCCTGATATGTATCCTAATACTATGGATATGTGTTACCTTAACATAATGACAAGCAAATTAAATAAAAAACAAGTAAGCAATAATAATAATTAAAAACAAAAGTTAACACATAAACACACATAATGAACACATTAACTATGCACCAGTTGTGACATAGATGGCCAGGTTTTGGTTTTGTTAGAGAGAAGACTGGTATTCCAAAGTAATGGTCCTCAGTACTTTATGGCATCTTGCCCAAGAGTTGTGTGATAATAGGGAACATGAATGGTTTGCTTGTCTGGTTGCATATGAAAGGACATCAAAAAGAAGTTATGGAATATATTAGGGAAGCTGTAGTTTTGAAACGTACATGTTTAATGTTTAATGCTTTATATGTTTTTTAAAAAAATGTTTTATTAGTTTTATGTGCATTCTTTCTTATGTGTATTCTAAAAAAAAAAAAAAGGACCGAACTACTATTGTACACTGCGAAGTCTTGTATGTTGACCCTCGTCCACTAAGGGAGCAGCATTCATAGCTAACTGCTGAGCGACATGTCTTCAGGTGTGAACAAACTGTCTTCACGCAGCATCTGAACTTCCTTTCTCCGAAAAGAAAGGAGTGACAGCTAATGTTTGGATCCGTGAAACAGCGCTGTTAGTTATTATGGTTTACCTGACGTAAACTGGAGCTAGCTGGCTATAATAACTAGTTAGTTAGCCGTGTTAACTGACGTGAACTTACACGACTAAATGAACGTTACCTCACATTATAGCTAGCTAAGCCTCTGATTTAGCTAGTAAGCTAGCGTGTAATCTACCGCTAGCTAGCGACCCCAAACAAACGGCAATGACTATTGTTTTATGTCCATCACATTCCAGCTAACGGATTGTCTTCATTTTAAATAACGTTAACGCTGGGTGTTACCCGACAGTTGTTAATCGACTAAACTAGTGCACTTCTTACCGAGCCCCGGACCAACATGATGTCGTTGGCCTCGGACGCCGTTTTCTCCCGGTTCATCTCACATCTTGCCGTAACGATTTTCACATCGAGTCCGCGTTGCTCGACATCCTCCTGGGGTTTCTCCGTCTCTTCCAGGGTGTCCCGCTGCTGTGTGAATTACAACTACGTGTGTGCGCTATCATGGACTTTAAAGTCTGTACCGTTAACAAGAGTGGTAAACCGTGATGCTCGGCGTCTTTCACCAAAATTCCTCTGCTCTGATTGTAACTGATTCTGATTTAACAATTTGTCACTGTGTTTTGCATCACCAGGGTTCCCCGGGTGAGCGGCGCTGTCGCCTCATTTTCGTCAGTTACCGTTAAAAGTGTTCTAAACACCGCCCTACAGGGCTGTCTGTGGCGGTAAAACCAATGCCATTTCCCCCCGGCTCCAACCAATGTATGACAGTAAAACGCGGGCCGTTCCCAGATCAGTTCTTATACAGATAGAGCGCGCCCCCTGCTGTGCAACCGTCCACACTACAATGCAGATGCTGCTTTAATACATTTGACACGTATAAGGCGGGCGGAGACGTTACATTTAGTATGAAAACAAAAGCCAAATTAAACGATTATGGTTACATTTTTGCTTTTACTGATGTAACGACTCAGTCTGTGAGAAAAACAGGTCAACGGAGAATCTCAGTATTTGGCAGGAAGACATGGCAGCAAACCGAGCTGTCAACATTCTCCTAGATCACAATTTAGCAAGGGGGAGGAAGGCGGGACTCAAACCTGCACAACAACTGGTGTCAAGGCAACCAGCATAATAAATTACACGTCCGGTTAGACATTTTAAAATAAAAGTGCAGGAACAATTGATACCAAATGTTATGGTTTTAATTAGACTGAACGGGACGTTTGGTATCAGAATCAAGTTGAAGTAGGTTTTTTTTTTTTTTTTTTTTTTACAAGGAAGTGCTACACAAGTCAAGAAACAAAAATATAGAACATAAACATTTACAATAAAAATATGAAAAAATACTACAAAAATGTACAATATATCTTGTTTTTTTTTCTGTTTTCATTCAAAGTCCTAATTATGTATGAATATAATGTAACAGTTGCAAAATCTGTGAAAACGTTGTGATACTGACCAAATCTTGTAAGTAACTGATTTCTCAGTGGTCACTATGATCATGCTTTTCTAATTTTCTAATAAATTATTATTATATAAATTTGATTTTAGATCCAACTGACTACAAAGATATTGTAAAACTGGTCAGTCACCAACCTTTTAATACACCTGTGATAAATTCCTTAAGTTCGGGCACATGGGCATAACTGATATTAGGCAGAGTAATACCTTACCCACCTGTTTCGAAAAGCACCTTTGCCAACAATACTTTTTAAAAAAAAATAACAATAATAATTTTATGTATTGGTTGACTTATTTGAAGCTAATGGTTGAGTTTTTATTCTATTGTTTCTGTATGCTGCAGAATTTGATTTGATTTGATTTGGTTTGACTTATTTGAAGCTGATGTACAGTACTTGCAAGATTCTTGCAGTTCAGAGTCGTATCCTCATGATTGCTCGCACTTATTGGAAGTCGCTTTGGACAAAAGCACCAGCTAAATGAACTGTAATGTAATGTAATTCATTTTTATCTGAATTCTCAGAATTATTATTGAGTTTAGTCCTTGGAACAGATAAAGTCATTATTGTAGGTGACTTTAATATTAATGCAGACGTTGATAAAAACAGCCTTAATACTGCGTTTATCTCATTATTATATTCTATTGGGCTCAGTCTGAGTGTACATGAACCAACTCAATTGTTTAAACCCTGGAACTTGTTCTGCCATATGGTATTGAAATTGAACATTTATTAGTGTGTCCACGTGATCGATAGTGCTGTAGTTCAATTTAAGTAAGTGATTCCATTGGCATTTATTAAAATACCATGTCTCAATATCAATGTAACGGAGGAGTCCCATGCTAACTTTAGTTCCTCCCAATGAATCTTCTTGTTGATAGAGCTGCAGCCTCACTGCGAATGACACTGGACTCTGTCGCTCCTCTAAAAAAGAAGATAATAAAACAGAGAAAGCAAACGTAATGGCTTAACCCACAAACTAAAACAAAAGTTGAGAAAACTTGAGAGGAAATGGCGTTCTACCAAACTGGAAGAATGTCGTTTAATCTGGCTAGATAATCTTAAAACATATAAGAAGACTCTCCGTAAGGCCAGAGCAGCTTATTACTCTTCATTAATAGAAGAAAATAAGAACAACCCAAGGTTTCTTTTCAGCTCAGTAGCCAAGCTGACAGAGAGCCACAGCTCTACTGAGCCTTCTATTCCTGTATCGCTCAGTAGTGACGACTTCATGAGCTTCTTTAACAATAAAATAATAATTATTTGAGACTAAATTAATCACCTCCTGCCCTCAATTGGTAATGATTTAGCTTCTAATACAGGAACCTTAAAAACAGCTGTTTCCCTCTGAAATATATCTTGACTGCTTTTCTCCGATCGACCTTAACCAACTAACTTCAACGATTTCTTCGTCTAAACCATCAACTTGTCTCTTAGACCCGATTCCAACTAAGTTGCTTAAAGAAGTTTTACCCTTAATTAACATGTCTCTATTATCTGGCTATGTACCAGAATCTTTTAAAGTAGCTATAATAAAACCTCTTCTTAAAAAGCCCAGTCTTGATCCAGAGGTTTTAGCCAATAGTTAATTAATATAGGCCGATATCTAACCTTCCTTTTCTCTCTAAGATCCTTGAGAAAGCAGTCGCAAAACAGTTGTGTGATTTTCTACATAACAATACTTTATTTGAGGTTTTTCAATCTGGATTTAGAGTTCATCATAGCACAGAGACGGCACTGGTGAAAGTTACCAATGACCTTCTATTGGCATCAGACAAAGGACTTGTCTCTGTGCTTGTCTTGTTAGACCTCAGTGCTGCTTTTGACACTGTTGACCATGACATTCTGCTGCAGAGATTGGAACATTTCATTGGCATAGCAGGAACCGCACTGAACTGGTTTAAATCCTATTTATCTGAGCGATCTCAATTTGTACGTGTTAACGATGAATCCTCCATGCAAACCAAAGTCAGTCATGGAGTCCCACAAGGTTTTGTACTTGGACCTTTTCTATTCACCTTATATATGCTTCCTTTAGGCAATATTATAAGGAACCACTCCATAAACTTTCATTGTTATGTGAATGATATCCAATTATATCTATCGATCAAGCCAGATGAAACTAATCAATTAACTAAACTTCAAGCTGCCTTAAGGAAAAAGAAATTTGGATGTCCTGCAACTTTTTGATGTTGAACACCGACAAAACTGAAGTTATTATACTTGTCTCCAAACGCCACCGAAACGCACTTTGTAATGACATAGTAACTCTGGATGGCATTAACTTTGCCTCCAGCACCACCATAAGGAATCTTGGTGTTATCTTTGATCAGGATATGTCCTTTAACTCTCACATACTTTCACACTTTCATCTGCGTAACATTGCAAAAATAAGGCACATCCTGTCTCAAAAAGATACATAAAAACTAGTCCGTGCATTTGTTACTTCAAGGCTGGATTACTGCAACTCCTTATTATCAAGTTGTCCCAAAAAATCCCTTAAGACTCTTCAGTTGATCCAAAATGCTGCGGCATGTGTATTGACAAGAACTAGGAAACAAGATCATATTACTCCTCTATTAGCTGTTTTGCACTGACTCCTGGTAAAATACAGAATAGAATCCTTTTCATCACGTACAAAACCATGAATGGTCAGGCTCCAGTTTATTTTAAGGATCTCATAGTACCTTATAAACCAACTAGAGCATTGTGCTCCCAGAGTGCAGGGTTACTTGAGGTTCCTAGAGTCTCCATAAGTACAATGGGAGCCAGAGCCTTCAGCTATCAAGCTCCTCTCCTGTGGAACCAGCTCCCAGTGTGTGTTCGGGAGGCAGACGCCCTCTCCACATTTAAGAGCAGGCTAAAGACTTTCCTTTTTGATAAAGCTTATAGTTAGGGCTGGCTCAGGCTTGCCTTGGACCAGCCCCTAGTTATGCTGCTATAGGTTTAGACTGCCGGGGGACTTACACCGAGCTGCTCTCTCTCTCCTCCTCTCCCTCTCTATCTGTATACATTCATGTCCCTTAAATGCTTGTTACTAACTCACCATCCGGGGCATCATCCCTGGAGTTTCTGTGTCTCTCATCTGGCAGGTTGCCACTATTAAAGGTTACGTCTGGATCATGAATTGTGGCTGTGCCTGTTGCCCTGGTCCTGTCTGACACCCATGTTAATATTATATTTTGGACGCACCATTTTGGAGATTATTTTCACATCCTCCTGGATCCTTTTTTTTCATATACGATCACATCATCATTTTTGTCATTTTTGATTGGCTTTGTTGTATTTCTACTATGTTGTCTATCTTTTTCATAACGTTTGTCATGTGGATTATGTTGTATTTTTACTATGTTGTTTATTATGTACACACAACATCTATTGCACGTCTGTCCGTCCTGGGAGAGGATCCTCCTCAGTTGCTCTCCCTGAGGATTCTTCCATTTTCCCCCTTTAATTGGGAGGTTTCTTTTGGGGAGTTTTTCCTTTTACGGTACAAGGGTCTAAGGACAGAGGGTGTCGTATTCTGTAGCCTTTAAACCCGCTGTAATTTGTGCTATTGGGGTATATAAATACATTTGATTTGATTTAATCTAAAACTACTCCCCCAAAATTATCATTATGAATGTAAGCATATCATAATGAACTTAACAACAAACATGACTATTGTTAGTATGCACGGCTGCCAAACTAGCAATGAATGCACAGGCAGAATGTGCACAGGTATCAGGTATCATTTCAGACTTATTACAGTCCTGCGCCAGCCACAGATTATTGTCAGATTCTTGTCTTTTTTTTGTCAGAGCAATGTTAAGAGAATTTCAACAAATATAACACAATATATATCCTTTATTTAACCAGGTAAAAGCCTCATTGAGATTAGAAATCACAACACAAACAGACACATACAACTGTTACACACTACAAAATGAATGAGCATAATATCCAGTTAATATGCAATATTAAACAGTTAAAATGCGTACAACAGGCACAATGTTCAGCTAGAGAACAGAAGCAATCACATCGACCAAGAGACCTATTTTTTCGATCCTTTAAAATGGACTTAAATTCCTCCACAGTTATTAACTCTGACAATTTCAGCTCTTTCTGCACATTATTCCAGGAAGAAGGGGTAGCGTATTTAAAGGCTTTTTTTCCTAGTTCTGTTCTAACCTTGGGGACCAACATCTGTGTAATATTGTATGAGCGCAGTCCATGGTGATTTTGTTTTTTACACATGTATGTACACAGATAAGAAGGAATCAGCCCAAGGAGAGATTTATATATAAAACCCAACCAATGTGAAAGTCTACGAACATGCAGAGATGGACATTTAGCAGCAGCATACAGAGTACAGTGGTGTACACGACTTCCACAGCCAGTAATAAAACGCAAAGCATAATGATATACAGTATCCATCTCAACAAACTGTCTTTGGAGAAGATTACCCACCCTAGATTTAAGGGACAACTGTATTTTTAATAGAATATGATGGATAAGCAGGGATAAGGTGGTAGGGAGGCTGACATTTTTTTTTGTAAGACTAGATTTCAACGGCTCTGTACAAGAAAGAACAGAGCCGACTCTATCTGCTGAGGAGACTGGTGTCGTTTGGAGTGCAGGAGGCACAACATGTCCCACCCCCTCCAGGACACTTTGTCCGCACTGAACAGCTCCATCAGTGACAGGCTGCTTCACCCGCGGTGTCACACGGAGAGATACCACAGGTCCTTCCTTCCTGCAGCAGTCAGACTATACAATCACCACGGCCCCTGGTAGACCACCACACACTCAATGCGACTGTAACACCACTGTTCCTCCGCTCATGTGCAATACACCCCGTTACTATTTATTACTATTCTTACTGTGCTTACTTACTTACCTTACTGTGCAATACAATCACGTGCAATACGTATGTGCAATATATCTCTTTTTACTATGTATTATTGTTACCACTGGCTGCTAGAGTATTACTCTCACTGTTCACTTACTGTATTACGTCAACCTGCCACCTACTTACCACAGTTGTTGTGTTTTTTGTACTGTATTTATATTTTCTCTCTCTCCCTCTGTCTCTCTCTCTGTCTCTCTCCCTCTCTCTCTCTCTGTCTCTCTCTCTCTCCCTCTGTCTCTCTCCCTCTGTCTGTCTGTCTCTCTCTCTGTGTCTCTGTCTCTCTCTCTCTTTGTCTCTCTCTCTGTCTCTCTCCCTCTCTCTCTCCCTCTGTCTCTCTCTCTCTCTCTGTCTCTCTCTCTCTCTCTGTCTCTCTCTCTCTCCCTCTGTCTCTCTCCCTCTGTCTGTCTGTCTCTCTCTGTGTGTCTCTGTCTCTGTCTCTCTCTCTCTCTCTCTCTCTCTCCTTGTCAATCTGTGTCTCAGTTTTCATTTAAATTCAAATAGCCTTATTGGCATGAACAAAAACATGTTGTTGCCAAAGCAGTTTTCAGATTATTCACATATTACACAGTTGTCACATAGTCAGGTTTTATATTATACTGATGCAGTCTATTCTTTGCAATCTCTTAGTAAATCTTGATGGAAAAAACAGCATCTACTACCATAGCTGTTGACCAGCATGACCAGCATATGCAAGCTGGTTATACCAGCAAAACCTGCATATATTGTGTTTTGGTGCTGGCCACCACCATAGTATGCTGGTATGCTGGTGACCAGCATGATTTACTAAGAGAATGGAGTGCAACATCAAATGTTGGTATGATGATAAAAGCCAGAGAACATGAAATATGACAATGTTTCATTATGCTAGTAACTATCAAAATAAAGACAATGTAATGTTTTCATACAAGTATTTAAAGTCAATAGTAATACATATTAAATACATAGTATAGTAAATATAATAGTATATCAAAATAAATCAATGGGAAATGTTCTTTTTGGGCCCCATGGCATCACGTGACTGATACGGAAGTTGTAATTCCACGGTTTGGCCACTACAAAAATGGGCTTCAAATAAGTACTTCCTGGGGGCTTGGCAGATGTCCATTGGGGAAGCGAGAAACAATTATTATAATAATAAAATAAACATTAGGAACAGAGGTCTGTAAATCAGTGGGTGAATCAACTTCCTATTACAAACACTTGAATAGCCCTTATTTAAATCATTAAGACCTAAAAGTTGTAAATTGCACCAATACCAGCCGAATCTCGACTTATTTTTCTCTCCGTTCATATGAAAGAGCCGAACCCGGCCGAGACGGAGCGCTGCGGCTGGGAGGCGGGGCTTATAGAAAACGGGAGTGCGCGTGCTCTATGGGCCACGGATGCGGAAGTTTACAGCATGATCCGGGTAATTCTCTATATCCTCGCTCGGTAGTCGAGACATTTTGTCTTCATGCGCCACTGAGCAACATTCATAATACTGAACGGGAGCCCGCTTCAAACCCTGTCTCCAGTACTCTTTATACATCCATGGACGGAGGTAAGTTAACATCGATAATAAGGTTTATTATTGCAGTCAGGTTCTGCAGTATTACGCTTTGCTACAAAGTAATGGCTGCCCACCCTGTCTCCACTTAAAGCGGATGTACATCTCTAGACATGTACACAGGCGGGCAATACGTAAATGATGCTTTAAAGTTTGTTGGCCAACTGTATGTTTGACTTTTCCCATCACTTTTGCTATGTATTAATGCCTTAGTAATCCATGTCCAACAGTTCTGCATGCCCACATATACACTTCAGAGTCAGCTTTATTGTCCAAGTATGTGAAAGAAATATCTTAGACTGACTAGGTGTGTACATATGAATACAAATAATATATATATATATATATATATAATTAAAAGCACTGAGAGTAGTCACAGCGCTCACCTGCGTTTGTGTTTGGTGCGTTGAACCCAATTGTATAGCATTACAGTTCAAGAAAGGATGTCCTATCCTATATTTATATATCACTATATTGTGAACCTTTGCACATCCTGTGGTTAATATTTTACACATTTTGGCAAATAACTACTACTTGTAAAACTGTTTAGCTCTTTTAATTTAAAACAGGTATATTGTACATATTTCTTTATATTTTATTGTAATTTTTTCTATTCTATATTTATGTTTCTTGACTTTTGTAGTACCGGTATTTGCTTTTTTTTGTATGATAATGCACTCCCCTACAAAATCCCCTCGCTAATTCTAGTATAATTTATTATTTTCATACGGCTGTTTACCAGTCATCTGGTGAAATTTCCCGTATTTTTTTCATATATCATATAGGCTTATTACAGGATTATTGCAATATCAGTTTTACCCAATATAGCCCTAACGTGTATTCTAAACAATCATGCTCAAAGCTACACATATTAAACTCAAACACAAAATAGCATGTGACACGGGAAGGGGAGCCAGAGCTGAATGACTTGTGGGTTGGGAGGCATTTCAGATACCCAAATGCATGTGCACAAGCTCTGAAAAAGACGATATATATTTACAATATATCCCCTTTAAGTAATGCTTAGCTAATGCAGGACTCATGATGATTTAATGCAGGATGTATTATGAATTCCTGTTGCTCACCATCAAAAAATGATCAAGGCACTATGACTTCATGTTATTAGTTCACAATCAATAAATCAAGTTTAATTCCTCACATGTAGGCCTAAACAGAAGGTACAATCCCATCAGTTTGTTCATTTTGTGCAAATAAAAAGTTTAAATGAGTCATCGTCAGTTAAGGAATGTTAATTTACAGTTACTTCATACATTAATTGATATGTGACCGAATTAGCTGAATTGCTCTTGTATGGAAAGTTTATTTCAAGACCATGCATTTCCTTAGTCTCTCTGATTATAAAAAAAAAAAAAGAAAAAAAAAAAAAAAAAGAAGAGAATAAGCCCAATTGTATTTTAGACTTATTTACAACTTGGTGGGTGACACATGAGTTGTTGTTTTAAATTGTATTTGTGATGTTGAAAGCATGGTAGAGAAAGATGCACTGAAACTAAAATCATCTGAAAACCTCTTTGTCTTTACAGCAAGAAGTTCACAATAGTTAAAAATGCCCGCTTGTGTTGCCTTCAACTGCGTGAAGCGAACAGACGGGAGAGGATCCAAGGTTTCTTTATTCTGGTATGTTAAAATACGTGTTAATTTTCTAGCATAGCAATTTAGAATTTTTGAAGTAGGCTAATGCTAGCAAGCTGAATAACATGCTAGCTACAATTATTCGGCTTTAACATTTGCTAATGTGTGATCACATCCATGTGTGTGATAGACAATTAAGGAAATACTCAAGTACATGTTACTTGCAGAGTTTTATTTCATTAACCTTACATTTCAAATTGATCATTTTCTTTTAGAAAGGAGTAGTTTTTAAGTAACATGAACTATGAATTAATAAAACACAATTGGTGGCTGTTTTTGTGTATAATCCACGCATTCACTCCAAACTCGTCACATATGGACGCGGGCCTCACTTTCTAACACACTGGGTTCCCCCTTTAGCGGCATTATTCAACGCGCAGTGTAATCGGACAAACATCAGCGTTACA
Organism: Bovichtus diacanthus; assembly: GCA_943590825.1. Lineage (NCBI taxonomy): Eukaryota > Metazoa > Chordata > Actinopteri > Perciformes > Bovichtidae > Bovichtus > Bovichtus diacanthus. The sequence goes on from CALSBV010002302.1 coordinate 3,219,675, forward strand.
TTATGTGCGCGACGTAAGTGACGTACGTTACGGTACTACATGATTAGGTTAAAAAAAATACTTGGTTAGGTTTAGGAAAATATCACGTTTTGGGTTAAAATAAGTACGTGACGTAAGTTCAATACATTATGTAAGTACATTGTACATGGCAGGTGCCTGTGGCTCAGGAGGTGGAGTAATCATCCACCAGTCGGAGGTTTGGTGGTTCAATCCCCGGCCTCTGCAGTCAGCATGTCTAAGTGTCCTTGGGCAAGATACTGAACCCCTGATGGCCAAGTGTGTGTGTGTGTGTGTGTGTGTGTGTGTGTGTGTGTGTGTGTGTGAATGCTGATGTGTTGTAAAACACTTTGAGTGGTTGGAAAAGAGCTAATGCAGTCCATTTACATTACACAACTTTAAATGAGTCAACATTGAGATATGGTTTCACTTGGGACACAAACAGCTGTCGTGTGTTGGTTTAATTAATTTCTACTTCACAAGGAAAACCTGACGCTGCTATATTTGAGGAGTTGGGAGTGACAACATGTTAGTTTAATAGTACTTTGTAGTTCCTCTCAAGCTTAGTTAAACAATACAACTGAGATGATCACACAAATGTTTTACAGTTTTCCACACCATGACAAGGCAAGGATGTGTCGTTGGGTCAGCAACGTAAACCGCAAGAATTGGAAGCCATCACCGAACTCGCGCATATGTGCACTACATTTCACCGAGGAGTGTTTTCACACTGGCCGTGCGAGAACACAACTAAATTCAACCGCTGTCCCAACTATTTTTGCCTTCCCCGGTGTCAACACGACATTCAAGACACAGGTGGTAAGTCTGCACAACGAGGTAAGTGACACTGTTTACTTCGATCACCCGTACTGCTGCGCGGCTGTGAGTAGTCCTTCTACCTCTGGAGGAGTCGCAACATTGACCGAGGCAACCAATGCGGTGGATCTAAAGTACTGCAGCACGGCTGTGACTACAAAACAGAAGGGTGGCGGTTTCAGAGAAGTGTCAGGTGGTTACGAGTCCACAGCCCATCGCAATGTGACACTAGAAGAACTTACTGCTGTGAGTAATAGCATTTCAGCCACTGCTGAATCTCCCAATATGCAAATGACATGGCCCAAATTACATGGTAAAATTCAGAAAGTGGAAAAACAATTGGTCACCTGCCGCAAAAGTCTAAAATTTGAAAAACAGAAGACCAGACGATTGAAAAAGAGAATTTCCTGTTTAACTGAGGTTATCCAAGACCTGAAGCAGAAAATTAAAAACTTGAGAAAAGATAAACGGATAACGACTTCAGTTCCCCGTCGCAAAGGGCAGGTAAAGCGGTGAAAATATTCTAAATATAGTGTTGACTTTTGTCTTTTTTAAGTGGGCCTTTTTTTTAGGTTGTTAAAATAGGTTTTGCTGCTGCCCCTGTCCACAGCAGTTCATTATTCAGCTTTCGCGCTGGTACTCCTGTCTGTTTCTCCAAACTATGGACGTGCCAACCGCCATCTACTGTAGGTAACACACTGTCTATGGATAAGTACCTCATACAACCCCACTTCTAACAATCCAAACTTTGGCTTTGCCCATGGAGGTATAATAAGAGGTTGTGCCCTGTGCCTTTGCTCCGCTTGTTAGTAAATAGTCTACAGTTATTACTACGTTAAATTATGTTGATGTTGTGCTACTAGCTGCAACTAAAACAACTGTAGGGTGAACTTTATCATGGCAAACTAAGAATTTAAAAAGGCACACCCTCTGCCTAATCAGATTGGTCAGCATTTGTCCATTTGGGCTCCTCATATTCTCTTAGCTGTCTCACACACTTTTAACCTGGTGATCTGCAAGTAATTTTTCAGACTGACTGATAAGACTCTGACACACACACACACACACACACACACACACACACACACACACACAGGGACAAACAAGCATACACTTACTACTCCCTTTCAGTTGATCACATTCAAACCGAACTACTCCAAATTGCAATTTCTAGTGACCTTGAATGCAAATACAATAGTGCCACAAATGAAACATTATAATCTACTTTAACAAACAAAAGCAGTCTTTCACATCAGGGACCCAGGCCCGGATCGAAGTGCACTTCACTCCAAGGTCCAGTTTGTTTGACGAGTGTAAACACTATGTACAGTACCGAGGCCTGGTTTGCCGCTGCGTGCCCGGGCTCACTTGACAAGGTGGTCTTGAGTGCGGCTCATGTGTGCTCTGGTACGGTTCACGTCAGATGTGAAAACCCACTGTACCAAAACACGAAAGTAAGGGCTGCAGTTTAACGCAAGTAGCACACGGCGTGTAGAGTTGCGTTGACATTGTCTCCAAACTATAAACAATATTAGGCATGATGCGGCCGATTTCTTTGTATGCGCTTGGGATCTTGCGATTGGCACACTTTTCTACACAGTAGCGAGAACATAAACAAATGTTGCGTAGATGATGACGCAAGTGTACTCGTGTACAAAACAGCATTACTAATGTAAAAGCTGACGGTGGGGGAGTCAGGGCAATCATTCTTGGGAACGGTACGAATCAATCGGGGCTTGATCCTTGGTGTGACTCGTGAGTTTGGTTATATGACCTGAAAATACAGTCCGAACTAGTTTCATATTCAATTAATTGAAAGCCTTCACAATTGGCTATTGTAGTTACGCAGCGCACAGGTGATACTGATTCTAAAGGTAGCGCGTTAGCTAACTATGCTACTAAACAAGCCACGCTTAACTCAGTTAGTGAACGGTCCCACACATATAGAATACAGAATTATGCAATCTGAACTAGAGCTGCAACGATTAGTCAACTACTTGATTTTCCGATCGACGGAAAAAGAATCGGCAACTTTTGATAATCAATTAATCGTGAAAGTAATTTTTCTTGCAGAAAATGCTGTTTTCAGCCTTTGTTTTATATCATTCAAGTGAATATCTTTGGGTTTTGGACTGACAAAACAAGACATTTAAAGACATCACCTTAAACTTTGAGAATCTAGTACGGTAATGGAGATGCTGAAAACAGCATTTTCTGCCATTTTTGCATGAAATATTACATTGACAATCAAGTGATTTTTAAAAATAGTTGTCGATTATTTTCAATCGACTTAGCATCGCAGCTCTAATGTGCTAACCCTAACCAACATTTGAACAAACTTTCGCAGACAGGTTTTTAACGGACTGTCATAGCCTGGAAAAGAGGCGATACAGGTTGTTTTTGTGTTTGGTTTGGCTTGTGTCTCTTTTTTCTCTTTGATGGACTGGTCCATACCAAGTGCTGCCAACCAGGAGCACTGCCCTTAAGGTCGAGTGTAAGCCAGAATGGATTTGTGTCACAAGGTGCAGGGGAGATCCACTCGGGGGGGAAATGAGGTAATGAAGGTGCCAAAAAGTGGTTCTGATCGGAGGGATGTTCCCATGCAGCCATGTTCCTCCTCCTTGGTGACGGCGGAGCGGATCTCATCCTGAGGAATTACTAAGCGAAAGGATCACCTGAGTGCGACGGCTCAGTCGATCCTACTACAGACGCGTATCCTAATCTTTCACACACTACTAGAGTTCTTTGACTATAGCACCAGTGAAGGACAAGAGAAGCCGTACAGAAGAAGATAAAGTTTGTCACTGGACATCAGGAGATGGCAACATGTGTAAGAAACAAAGTTGTTATGATACTGCTAATCTGGCAATGCAAATGATGGTACACTTCACATCACAGCCAGTAACATAAATGACTGACTGATTGTTGGGTACGTCAACAATTGGCAACTTTAACTCACTCACCAATGCTGACTCCAGTTCAATTCTCGACGTGTTCGACTGGTATGATTTGGGTGGTTAGTTCAACTAAACTAGCCAAAGTTGTTTCCAGGTCATCACTTACCTCCTTTTCCAGAGAGAAGCAGATGATTTTTATTTAGTGTCACAAGTTAATCTATGTCATCGAACGCACGCAAATTCACAAAAAGATTGTGGGGCTTTTGCGGCCACTAAACCTGCACAAAAAAAAAAAGACTAAAAGAAACTATTCTCAAAGCACCTGCAAAGGCTGGTATACACCCCTTACTGCGCTGCTAAGTAAACAGATTCTCGGTGCTTCTGTGAAATTTGCATCTATTAAAATAAGGTGGTGCAAAATTGTCCTCTTTCTATGCAAATGAGCCTTATTGCCAAACAATCCAATTCACAAAGATCAGCCCTAATAGCCACACACAGTTACAGTGAACTTTTTTAGCATCTTTAGAGAGTTGGTGGTTACTGAAACACATTTATAAGGGGTGTCAATGCATGGAGCTATCAGCGGCTGCAATCCATTCTTTGTGAATTCACTCCTGAGTTTTCGTACCCAATACAGAGGTCATTTTCAACACACAATCAATCTGATTTTTGAACCGACTGATTGCTCATCTAAGACAGGCTCAGACCAATGAGAAGCAGCCAGTATGGTAAATGCTTTAGTTGAGGTTGTTTTATGGGCAATATGTCACGTCTTTAAACTACAAAAATATAACCTTGCTTGATTATAACATTTCTGTTGGTTCAAATGAAAGAAATAGAAAGTTGCTTCGCACCCTTTCAGTGCTAGATGATCAAGACTTATTGATAAGAATCATTCTGTTTTTGCGTTAAGTTTTGACCCAACCCGTGTGCACTTCATGCACAGTCCTATATTGCTAAATTAGGGAATAATAATTGTACGGGCAACATTTATGTAACTTCTTCATCGTCCATTTCCATATGTGTACATGGTAGCTGATTTGGTCCAAGACGGGGTGCAAGGCGTAGCTGTATTGCATTGCAAGTACATGTATTTGATCCATAGAAATTAGGGATGTCATGAGAATCAATACTTCAGTACAAAGTCGATGCCAACATTCTAGTATGCAAACTGTTATAAAGGAATGTATGTTGCAGTACGTGGGATCTATTGATTTCTTTTAGACTTTTACCGTTGTAGCGAATTGGTATCGAACATTGTGGAATTTCACTGGTATGAGTATCGACTACTGAATTTCTGGTATTGTGACATTCCTAATAGAAATGGAATAGGAGTAGACTGGACATTCCCATCAATGTAGCAGGATGGTCAGTGTGGTTGCCATGTTTTATGTGTACCCTTGCCATTGCAACGGCTAACTTCCTTAAAAACCGGCTGGTAAGATTTTGCAGTAACGACTAAAACAAGCTGTGGAGTGGTAAAGTTATGAAGCGTAGAGAGCCAGAGTAAATGAGTAACATTTTAACAACTTAACGCTTCATCCTCACCCATTGTCACAGCATAGGAAAGCACATTGTTGTCGCCAGATGAGTGACAACTTTGTACGGCTCATTTTTGTGTAACCAGTGTAGGAGTTAAAGCAAAATGAGCACGCTGCCTGCTAGTTAGCTGCTACACTGTTTACAGAAAGTGAGCTGAACAGCAGCAACGCTGGTACTTTTGTAAACCTCTAATGACCACGGAAAACAGTTCAATGTCCATTCTACTCCTATTTGATCTGATCCAATAGGTGTCCTAGTTGTATTATCGGGGCCTTGGGAATAAGTCTTAAACCCTGAAATTAGTGAGCATTTTTGCACTTCCTCGTCTCGAAGTCAATGTACTTTTTTAAAAATAGGTTTTGGTTGGTTGGTGTTTAGTTATGTGGCGCATATTAGTGACTGCAACTCTACAACAAGAAGTAATACTAAAGTACCAGCTGGAGATTTATGACCTCATCCACCTGTTTATGGCAACTGTGTCAACAATTTATAAATTGGAAGTTTTGTTTTGACATGATGATTTTGTGTGGCTGCCCCCCTGCCACCCCCCTATCCTTTCTCCTGATCCTGACACAGACCCCCCCCCTCCCCGCTCCATACTGACCTGTATTGATTTTATGTTCAATATCAATATTGATTTGTCATAATAAGGAGGTTGACATCTATGTCGGTGTATAAATGTTTCACTCATCGATTCAACTCATTAGGTGTTATTCAGTGGTTGATATCAAGTTTGTCACCGTTCTGCAGCTGAGCCCAGCTTTCAAATATTTTTATTTAGAGAAGTATGTCAAGCAAGCGATATTAACTGTAATTCCATGAAAATGAAAAACAATCAAATCAAAAAGTTTTACAGTTGGGAGTGGTCAGCAGTTCACACAAGTGACACCGGACCCCTGGACAGAAGTCTATAAAGCTACAAGCGACGCACAGATCTGCCTCATCCTGCTCATCCTCTTCTGCCTGTGGTTCCCCAGGGCAACCTAGTGGGATGCTGGGTTGCCAGCATCTGTTGCGCCCTTGTGCCGCCTGAAAAGGACGCCTTCTGCTGAAAGGACGCCTTCTGCTGAATCCCCCCCCTCCGCCCGCACAACCGTGCTGAAGGTCTGCACCCAGAAACTCTTGAAAGAAAGAGACTTTGAGAAAAGACACTCTGAATCTAAGAAGGCCTGGCAAAGCCACAACCACCCCCACTCCATCCGGGGGGGGGGGGGGGGGTGAACGGCCTGCCGACAGAGAGAGAAGATACCTTCAAGCCACGTGGGAGCCGACAAGGTCCAAAGAGCCGAGCAATAGAACCTGCTACCAACTCCCGCCAGCATAATTTCTCATCAGTCCATCAGAACCGGCAGCTGAAACTCGGCTAGTGTTGACTAACAAGCTTTAGACCAAAATTTCAATCTTTTTAAAATCAGAATTAACATTTAAATTACTTCACAATCTTTCCCAGGTGCTTCTTAAACTCTCAACTGCTGAACGGTGCATTAATCAATTAAAATTAAAATAAATTGGTAAACATCATCACTGATTCTACCTGGTCACACATTCTCCATTTTCATTCGTAAATTGTTCATTGTTGCATTCATTCTACTCATTTATGTTTCTGTTTTGTTGTTTAGTTGTGTAGTTAGTAGTTCAATAAACCTTTCATTTATAAAGAACCTGATTCTGTGATTTGTGTGTGTGGTATGAATTATTAGGTCGATATACTGTACACTGGGCCAAGAGCTCTGTAGAAGCCTTCAAATTATGAGACCAGATTAATTCTGACTCTCAGCTTTTCCTTTTGATGGGTGGTGCTCCGAGGTGTTAAATTCTGTTCCTGAATATAAAACAAATTGTTTCTGATAGCCAAATTTGAGTCCCATCGCTCGCCACCTTTTGCACCAAATCGTCTTCATGATGCATAATTTCGAGTTTACAATGCTGGTTACATAGTTTGACAGGGATAGACGCTAACATTTTCAAGTCCTGGCCTCACGGGCCAACAAGCCCACACATTACATCATTGGTGGCCCAAATGTAATTTCTGTAAAAACAATACAGGAAAGGCAAATTAATGTAACTTAACACAGCCTTCCCTAGCTGTGACGCGTCTATAGATTAACAGAAATAATATAATTATTTATTCAAATTGAAAACTCAAGTTCTTTGTTCTCTCAGAGTCTCTCGGTTCACACACTACAAAATATCGTCTTTTTTTAGGGAGTCAAACGGTTCATAATTCCCTCTCTAATATCTATTTTATATTGTTAGGGAAACATCTCTTTACGAGATTACATTTGAACACATCATGATAACGTTATAATTTACCGTCGCCCAATACTAACTTTTATCTAAAAGAGCTGACACAATAGAACCTCGCTCTGTTAGCGTTAGCTGTTAGCTCCTGTTCACCCTCGTTATTCTACAGTACCGCAGGTACTAAAGGTGCTGGCGGGCTCTTGACTAATGGTGTCCCGTCCCCCCGGGGAATATAGAAAATGTGTTTAGGACGGACAGAGTTATTCAACCGTTCCGCTTCCATTGCGACACATTCAAATTGAGCGACCGGAACAAACAGAAACATAGTGTCTGACAAAAGTGCTGCTCATACGTAGTCGTAACAAGCCAAGTCATGCAACCGTGGTGTAGATTGATTATAGCCTAACGTTAGCTTTTACGCATCAGAAAACATGAAAAGTGGTGTTTATTTGTGAAGATTATCTTGCGCAAACAAAACGTGTAAATGTGAATCATAAACTTTTGTTTGCCACAGAGTTTATTTTCCAAAATAATCTAAAATCCAATGGAAAACTTCCCGGGGTTATGTGATCCCTGCTGCGCTCTATTAAGCATTTTGTTTTTGTGATAGTGATAATAGTGAGTATTGATGGTGTTATGCACCTGTGTATCAGCTGTTATTAAAGAAGGTTTGAAGAGAGCTATAAATATTATGGTGACACAAAATATAAGAAACTATTCATCTTTAAACTCTACTTACTTCTCCTTTAATCGACACATGTCAAGAGTAAATTCAGCTTAAAGAGTTCAATCTCTGGGAAATCTATAGTTATATCTGTAAAGGGACTAGGATTGAAGGGGATGTCATTTTCTTATTAGTAATCATAATGCTAATGAGGGTTATGTTTTGTATACTTTTATGACAATTTCTTTGTTAAACATATACATTTCTTTTTTAAATTTTGATTCAGGGTGTTTTCAAATATAGTTATTTTTTAAACTAACCAAAATCTGGGTCTTTCTGGTCCACTTCTGCCCTGATGGGGCCTCAGTCCTCTTTCTGTTCACGCTATAGTTACTGTAGAGCTCAGAAAAGGGGCATCTGTCCTTTATGTCAGAGGATTTTTTGCTAACACTTCATTTTACAGGTCCGCAAATTTCATGGTAAGCAGGTGATAATTAGCAAGTAACGTATAAATGACTCCAAAATTGACGCCTCGCTTTCCTATGAACTGGTAATTGGAGGGAAACTTTAACGTTTCTGTGCGTCGTAACGTTAGTTGCCATTTTATGTGCTCTTTGTTCCATATCTGAAGAAGTGCAGCAGTTTCTTGATAAGATAAGATAACATAAGATAGAACTTTATTCATCCCGAGGGAAATTGTTGTGCAACAGTTGCAATATACAGTAGGAGACAGTATAACAATTATAAAATGTAGAAATAGTAAAATGAATTTTTACAAAATATACATATCTAAAAAAGATGTAAACATAAGATGAGATGAGATGGGGTAAGGTGCAATATTCAACAAGGTGAGGTAAGGTACGGCAATATAATATAAAGAATTTAAATTTACAGAAATTACAATAATTACAAAAATTACAAAATTACAAAACCAAACTGAGTATAAATCAAATTGAGTATGAAGAGGGAAGTAAGCTACATATGAACCAGAATATAAGACTGAGGAATATGAAGATGAAGAGAAGATGAATTGATTGATTTGAATGAAGATAATAATAATAATAATCCAACTGAACAAAAATATAAACGCAACACTTTTGTCTTTGCTCCTGCATCGGTGCAAAACAACTCAACAAGTGGCTCAATATAACAGTAGTTTTGCCAGGATGAATCTCAATTACCAAGATGAACAGTCTTCAATGTGTCAACGTTTTAGCCAGCATGTTGCCTTTATCACCACCAGATAGGTTCTGGGAAAAACTGCAGACTAAAATTTTGAAAAAATATTTGGAAAGATCTATATCCAAGAATCAGATACACCTACAAAATGGAGGCCTTAATGTTCCAAATGTTGAGTTGTATTATTATTTCTTTATGCTTCAAGCATTGAAAAATTGGTTTGAAAAAAAGGGCAAACGCACCCTGGGTTGAAAATTAAACAAGTATATAGTTTCAGCCCTAAACTTCCATTTGTATTTTTCTCTGCTATGTCTCTGGCCAAGCTGTGAAGGCGTGGAAACATATAGAGAAATGTGTAAATTGGAAGTAGTCTGGCATAATAATACACAGATTTTTCAAAATAAATTGTTAAATATTGGCAACGTAATTCCCACAGTGACAAACCTGCGGGATACGTTACCTTGCAGATATAATAAACAATGACGGCCTAATGTCCTTCCAAGATTTTAAATATACATACAGTTTACCTTGCTCTACAAACTGCCATGCTCTTTCTTTGTTGTATGTACATATGTATAATTTTTATAACTGTATGTTTTGCCATCTTGTGAGGATGGCATGGGAAATTAATAAACAGTTGTTATTCCTAACTATATGATATAGAGCTATAAGTATGTTTCTATTGACCTGAGGATTGCTAAGAATAGTTGTCTCGTAGGCATCATTCAGCCAATGATTGTCCATCCAGCAGCTCATCTGAACTGTCAATGTATAAAATCAATTCAGTGGGTGTAAATAATAATGAATGCCAACTAACACTCAGATAGGCTTCTAGAATTCAATAAGACCTGGAAACCCCTCATATCATACCTAGCAACTATTAATCCAGTACAGCAGCCCATACCTTGGCGCACACTACACGGTAATCGAGGTAACTAGAGTGAAAAGTCTCTGCGGGTGGAGGGAGGTGGGAGGCGTAAGATGAGCAAGGTAAGGCTAACAAGGGTGGTAGGGGAAGATAAGGATAGGGGGTCAACTCAGCACTTTTTATTTTTATCATTATATATATATATATATATATATATGTATACTAGCTAGCATGTATAGTCAATCTATGCACACTGATGTTGATGTACCAATAGGTGAAAAGTTGACCCTATTCAATACTTCGAATGACAGCCCCTTCATTTGCATAATGAAGCAGAAATGCATAAAAAATCAAAACATATAAAGAAATGTATAAAGAAAGGAGTAGAGAAATAAATAAGTTTAAGGAAATAAATAGGTGGAGAAATGCTACTGGAAAACAATGCAGAAATAGAAATATAAAAAGAAAAGAAAGAAGTGAAATCAATACAAAGGTAAATAAATAAAGAAGCAAATTAAAACAGAAATATCAATTTATGTCACATTTTATCAATGAATTGTTGCATACATTTTTGATATATATATATATATATATGTATACATATGTATACTTTTATATATATATATATATATATATATATATATATGGTACGTTTGATGGCATATTCATTTGCTTATTGAGTCATTTATTTAGTCAGGTTACGACCTCCAAAGCAGATGATGCAAACTTAAGGATGCAAGCAGAGCTGCAAACAGCCGTTCAAACCAAAAGAGAAGAAGAAAAAAAAAAAATCACATTGCAGCAAAATCCGCGCTTTTATTTTGGAGGCCGCTGCCGCATGACTTCCGCCGTGCCTTCATTAGCACAGCTAGCTTGACGCAGCGGCGGAGAACCAAACGGAGGCAGAGCGGATCAATTCGGAGCCACGGCGGTTGATCGGGATTATGCGGCGACACTGATTGCTACACCGGTAAGAAACTGCGGCCTCCGGCCGCGCCGGACGAGCCTTTTGACGGGCGGTTTGTCCAGTTTGATGTTTTACCGCAAACCAGCTAGCTTAGCGCCCGTGCTTTCCCTCCCCTCTCCCTTTGTTCGCTTGCGCTTTTTTTTTTTTGCACCGATGCGGGTTTTGTAAATACTGGCGCAATATGGCTGCCGTCTCTGCACATATTTAAACATGTTGAGGTGTAATAAGCAGTTTTATGTAGTGGTCAATTAATGAGGAGGAGGAGGGTAAACTGTGACCTCTGGATGGTCATCTTCATCATCATCATCAGCCAAAACAACCAGCAACAAACAGTTATATACACAGAAACACACATTAATGACACCCTGCTGTTGTTACAATGTGACCTGTATACTTTAATGTCTTTTTTAATTACCACATTAATCAACACCTCAATGTAAATGTGCCAGAGTTAGCTAATGAGCTAATATTTATCTGTAGCCCCTGGACAGGTTATTACTGATGCTATCAATACAATGCTTCAGCAAGCACTACACTACAAGACAATACGTCACAGTATCTACAGCTGCGACGATTAGTCGACACATCGATTAGTCCAGCGGTTCCCAATATTTTCCCTTAAGGGACCCCTTTTCTATCAGTGAGTGAATCGACGCCCCCTGTCTAAGGTTAAGTGACATTAGGATATTTCATATTCTATTCTATATATAACAATAACATACAGAACTGATAAACTCTATAATTAAAGAACCCACATGGTGAAGGCAATAACTGCAGAAAGTTTGTGTAAAACGGGCGATTTTGGATGAATGTTGAGCACATGATTTCCTGTGAATATGCTGAGATATAGGCCAACTGTTTATTTCAAATTATATATATTTTTCCAGACACTTTTATATACAAAACGATTAATCGATAAGCGAAAATAATCGTTAGTTGCAGCCCGACACCATATGGTACAATACGAGTAGGATGCAATACAATATAATCCATAAATACAGTTGTGGATAAAGGCCATATGAAATCAATGAGAGTATGTGACGGCAGTGCCAGAGACGAGATATTATGATTACTCATGATTGAGAAACTTGCTACGTCTGTATGCCTGGTTTGTTTTCCTTGTCTTATTGAATTCAAACACTTTGTAGTAAACTGTCAGGTCATCGTTTACACAATACTGATACTGATGCTCTGTTTTTGGAGACCTCTTGTCACTCCCAGAACACCGAGACCCTCTTTTACTGGATATTCTTTGTGTGTGTGTGTGTGTGTGTGTCTGTGTGTGTGTCTGTGTGTGTGTCTGTGTGTGTGTCTGTGTGTGTCTGTGTGTCTGTGTGTGTCTGTGTGTGTGGAGGACAATAACAAGTCTATTCATTTCTAAAGCAAATGAAACGGTTTAGTTCAGAGCTGAAATGTTTAGTCATTTCATCGATGGGCAGAAAATGAATCGGCAATTAGTTTGATGATCCATTCATAATTTCAGTTATTAAGATAAAAACAATATTACTCCCCTCAAATCAATTGTATTGTCATGTATACAGACATACGCTGTGTAGTGACGTTCTTGGCTGCCTTGCTCCAGAACAAATGTAACAAATAGATGAATAAAGTATGACTATAACAATACCTGAGCGTATGTTTCCCGTCACTGGGCCTCACTATTGGTTGTGCAGATGCTCCGCCCGACTCAGAAGTCCTCTGGACCTCCACCTTCTCTCAGACTGAGGACCGTCTCATAGCAGTAAAAGGCTTTTATCAAAAACTTCAGAGTCAAGTCAGGACGGACACGCCCCTTATTTCTAGAAGTTATTCCCAACTCGGCCCTAACACCTGTTCACACGCTGCAGGATCCAGGTTGATATCGGATTCATCCAGCTATCATATCCACAAACGGGATTATCTAAGTAATAGTCAGTCAGTTTCTGAAACCAGGATATGTTTTGGCGTTTAATTGGTCGTGTGCAGGTGATGCGAGCGCACAGAGCAGTGTCCACGAGCAGAAAAGGCTTCTCAGAGGGAGCATTTTGGCTGTTGGACTTTTGAGACTTTGCAGGCGGAGATGGAGTAGAGGGTGGCTGCTGTCTCCACCTCATTTGATTGGTCACTTTGAATCGCCTTTAAGGGCCAATGGTGGTTGAAGCACTCAGATCTTTTACTTATAATGCTGTCATGATGTAAAAGTCCTGCAGTCAAAATATCACTTAAGTAAAAGTATAAAGGTTTTGGCATCAAAATGTACTTAAAGTACCAAAAGTAAAAGTAGTAGTAGTATTATTATTATTATTATTATTATTATTATTATTATTATTATTGAGTTATACTTATGGATACATTAATGTTCATCACATTAATGATGCAGCTGGTAAAGGAGCTTATTTTCTTTTTCTTTTTTTTACTATATATGCTGTCAGGTAGCTTGTGAATTTCACCAAGGGATCAATAAAGTTTATCTTAACCTATGACAATACATGATCAATTATTTGTTGATTTTATATTTTGTAATATTAATCTGAATATTAAAAGTAACTAAATCTGTCCAATTAATGTAGTGAAGTAAAAAGTACAATATTTGCATCTGAATTGTAGTGAAATGGAAGTATAAAGTAAGTACCTCAAACTAACCTGCAGTACTAATAGTTACTTAGTACTTAGTTACTCTTCACCTCTGATACTGACCATGACCTTTGATTGAGTTACCATCTTTCAGAGTTGCGTTTTAATATTGTTTGAAGGTATTGATATTATTTACTGTAGGCAAGGCTATGAATTATGTAATAATGTAGGCCTACGTGTGTCCATGGTTTAGCTCTTATTCTCAGAGGACAACGAAGCTGATTCACACACCTGCATTCCATATAAAGGCAACATTAAGATTTTTAATAAATTTAATAAATACATAAAAATAATTGAGGCTTTAAATAGATAAAAATAGTGAAAAACAGGCACCTCTTTAAAAAAAATAAAATAAATTTAAAAAAACATTTCATTTTCATGATTAAAAACATTTTTGAACAGTGGCACGGCCTGGTTTTTATGTGCACTGGTTAAACGCCCTAAATATGATGTTTACATGTACAACACATAACCAGGTAATAATCACGACAAGGGCTGCAACTAATGATTATTTTCACTAATGATTAATCTGCTGATCTTCTGTCTGTAAAATGTCAGAAAATAGTGCAAAGTGTCCGTCCCAGTTTCTCAAAGACCAAGTCTTTAAATGTCCGGTTCTGTCTGTCCAGAACCCAAAGAGATTCACTTTAATATGACTCGGACCCGATGACAGGCATTAAGTACAGCTATATAGGAATAGTGATGTTTGCTTATGTGGGTCATAAAGAGGCGTTGATGTTACATCGAGACTGAGTTTATTGTTGTAACTTTTAACGATTAACTGATAATCAAAACAGTTTGTAATTATTTTATCTATTGATCTACTAATGGATTCGTTGACTAATTATTGAAACTCCAAACACGACTCTAGTGCAGTGCACACGTAAACACACCTAAACAAACACGTAAACACGCGTAGATATATGTAAACACACGTAAACAAACACGTAAGCACACGTAAACAAACACGTAAGCACACGTAAACAAACACGTAAACACACGTAAACAAACACGTAAATGCAAGTAAACAAACGCGTAAACAAACACGTAAGCACATGTAAACAAACGCGTAAACAAACACGTAAATGCAAGTAAACACACGTAAACAAACACACGTAAACAAACACACACACGTAAGCACGCTCCATATAAAGGTCTTGTTTTGTTTTTACCTTCCAAAACCTAAATATGTTCAGTTTGCCTTTTGCAGAACAGAAACCTGCACATCACACATGTGAAAGCTGAAACCAGAGAACGTTTCGAGTTTTTGCTTAAAAACGAACAAATTAACGTTTTCGCTGAATAATTTGTCTTGGCCCACTGATGAAATAATCCATAGAGCTGCAGACAAAACATCTTTTTAAAGATTGAATATCTTTTGGGCTTTGGACGCAGACATTAGAAAAGTCGTCACTTTTTTTGCGCTCTGGATACCAAGATGGATACTTCCACTGTTTTCTGATGTTTATAGATGACATGATTTAATTTAGGAAAGACTCTGCAGAGAAATCGATAATGAAAATAATCATTAGCTGCAGGCCTACTTGAAATTCTGATGCTCGTTGCTGCAGATATGTTACAGTCCCTGCTCGCATCCAAAGTTACTAACGCAGTGTCGCTGTGCTGTCGGAATATATCAGCCTCCGTTTTCAATGTGAGCGATGATGATGATGCTAAGAGCTGCAGATCTTCCTCCAACTACAACCGTCTGGTCCTTTTTTCTTAACGATCGGTTGTGCAGTCTCAGTCCCGAGCTTTAATCCCTCAGATCAGATCTGTACCTCCTGCCGGGTTTCTGGCTTTAATCTTCCAGGCCCGGTTGATCCTGGTTTGATCTCAGTGTCAGTGCTGCTGTGGTGTAGCGTTACTGCAGGTGTGTGTGTGTGTGTGTGTGTGTGTGTGTGTGTGTGTGTGTGTGTGTGTGTGTGATCATGATCATGTAGCAGCAGCAGGCCTGTGTTTTAGTTTTTTTTTGTTGTGGTTGTTGCTTGCAGCTTTCTCTCAGCTTATTGGTTATTTTATCTCCATAAAGCAGTTCATGTGGGAACGCCAGGAGTGTTTCTGTGTGTTACTGTCATGTCTGCGGCGTCCCAGCAGTCTGTCCGTCTGTTGTTGCTGCCAGCGTCTGTGACCTTGTAAGACGGAACGTATCTCTGGTTATCAGCAGGTTTACGTTTATCCAGATTTTCACGGACACGTTGGTGTTGGTTATTTATATACACGGCCTGTTCTGTTCCGTGGTGACCTTTTTTAATAATGCAAATAATCCGTCTTTTTAGAATTCACTGAGCTTCAGAGACAGGAAATGATCATAAGTTGTGGTTGAACAGCTGCTTCTGTGGTTTCACTAAACTATATAGATCTTAAGAGATCAGTTTAATAACTGATGAATCAATTGATCAAAACATTTTGAATTTGAAATAATTAGAATAATTTTTAATACAAAACGTTCTCTGGTTTCGGCTTTGTCTGTTTATGATAATAAACATTTGAATATGTAAACCTGAGTACTTGTGATAAGGGCAGAATTTTATCGAAATAGCTATATGGACTGGTTTAATATACAATATTTGTTAAAGTATATGTGTCAAAATACTCTATTAAATATATATACATACTTAATACATAGACATCGCACTGCCTCTCGCCAACGGCTGCACTTTGCTGCTGCTCTGGTGGGTTTTTGGCAATAAGAAAACATCTCTATGTGGTACAAAAAATCACAACATGATCATTTTAATGTATTCTTCAATAAAAATTAAAATAATGATGCAAAAAGGATCATTCCCTCAGATATCGTGAATCATATCGCAATTGCAATATCAGTCAAAATAATCAAAACAAAGTGCTTTACATGATTTCAGATAAATAAAATACCTAACAACAATAATAATAAAACATAAAATACATTTACAGTGTGCTAGCATGGAAATAGGGCTGCAGCTAATAATCATTTTATTATCGAGTAATTTGTCAGTGATTTTTCGATGATTTTTAAAGATAAGAGTCATAGAAAAACAGTTTTTATAATCATTTATGTGACAGCTTCTACAATGTGAGGGATTCCTGCTTGTCTCTCATTTATTTTAGTATAAACTGAATATTTCTGGGTTTTGGACTGTTGGTCGTACAAAAATCGACTTGAAAAAACGTAAACTTGAACTCTGAGAATGACCATTTTTTTAGACCAAACCCTTTACTTGCTTTGTGTCTGTAAGGATCTGAGCGTCCTCCACCACTGCTGCAGAGTGCTGAGGAGTGTCGCATGCAGCAGGGCGAAGGAGTCCCTGACCGTCGACCTCTAACCCTGTGGTTGCGCTGGGAGGTTAAACATCTTTGTAAAACAATAATCAGGTTAGTCGCATAGCTCAAACTCAAGAGTCAAACTCTCAGCAGAGGGGCGCACAGAGTTAAAGATTCACTCCAGGTAACCTGAGGTACAATATGTTAGACTGAAGAACTTTGGTATGAGACTCCATTACCGATTCCTGATTTTTTTTAAGTTGTTTTGATGGAAAAAGAGTACATACAGGCAAAGCTTTTATTCTTTACTTTGTCATTGTATCTATAGTGGTTATTTCCACAAGAGCACACAACTCAAATGATTAGGAAATAAGGGATTGGCCGTTTATTTAAATATTTACTTTGATTTAAAAAAAGATTCATAATCAGAAATTCTTTATTCGTCCCACAGTGGGGACATTTACAGCGCTACAACAGCAGAGGGACAGTGCAGATAAAAGGGCAAATATAAAATAAGTACAAAATAGAATATAAAAAAAACAGTAGCAGCATAATACAGTAAGTGAACATGAGATAGTAATAACAATAATACATAATAAAAAAGGATGTATTGCACATATGCATTGCACATGATATATTGCACAATAATAAATAGTAACGGGGTGTATTGCACATGGGTGGTGGAACAGTGGTGTTACAGTCCACATAGAGTGTGTGGTGGTCTACCAGGGGCTGTGGTGGTTGTACAGTCTGACCGCTGCAGGAAGGAAAGACCTCTCTGTGTGACACCGCGGGTGAAGCAGCCTATCACTGATGGAGCTGCCCAGTGCTGACAAAGTGTCCTGGAGGGGGTGGGATCTTTGCATTAGTAGTTTTAATTAGCCTATATATTATAGGCTGCGCAGAGCTAGTATTAGCAAGCAGGTCATAATTCCCCTCTTTCATTTCTGTTTTATATCGCTGTGAAAACGTCTCCTTCAAACAACAGTATTTATTCAAGTTTCTCACCAAAAACTACATTTTACAAGACTACATTTGAAAGCATCATGATAGCGTTATAATTGTGCCGCCCAGCGGCTGCTCACAGCTAACGGAAACTAGCTCCCCTCCTGCCGATTTCAACACGGATTTGTTGTTCACAATGTAGCATTTTTTATGTAAAAAAATAGTGTGCATCCCCTCAGTTTTATTAGTGCCACACTTTTTAGCTTTTCTTTCTCTCCGCCATGGATCCGGTCCCAGACAAACTGAACGTGTTTACAGCTTGCGTTTGCGCAACTGTCGGAAAGCATGGCTAAGAGGAATGGATGGTCGCTGAGGCATGTGAGTCCAAGGATATCTCTAATCCCATTCCTAATTTTAACTGAAGTCAGGGAGAATAAAGGGAAAATATGGCTGACTACTTAAGCAGGAAGTGTAATGGAACATTTCATCATACTATAGTAACTTCAACTGTTTGTATTAAGCTTCAAATTATTTGTATGTCCTTTGATGTAACCAGGACAGCAACTGTATGGGGGCCACATGTTTATCTAGTGAAGGACATACTGCCCCTCCCCGGGGGGGGCTCCTACACTAACCTCATCTCCTCTGTTTTACGGCTTTAACCTCTGACATGATTTACAAACAGGAACTCTGAACAAATGGAGTTCTGGCTTCAATCATGTTTTCTTTCGATCACTTTGATGTCTTTGATCTCTACTGAAGAAAGTGTCTTGACTCAGGAATGTGGTCAGGAATACTATAAGAGTAGAAGAAGAATCTCCATACTGGGTGCTTCGCTGCAGACTGCTTAACACTCTGCAGCGTTCCTTCTTGCAAGAATAAAGAATTCAAATATTACTATCTTTATTTCAGTATAATGGATTTGCTCCTCACCACCTATTAGTATAGTTTGTATCGGTTATATTCCACGACAGAAGTGAAGCCGCAGCTTCAAGAGAAATATTTTAACTTATAACTGTAGTTGTTGTAAACATGATTTGTTACCTACTCGTAAAAAGACATTTTTAATATCAGTGAGGCTTTTCCTGCAATCCCTGAAAGAAGATCTTTACTCATAATCTTTCCACTTACTGAAGATACTTGAGACCATCTTGTGGCGTAAAGTGGGGGGGGCCCAATGGCCCTTTTGCCCCCCTTGGTCGGACCACACCCATCTTAATACTCAACCTTCATTTGGATCTCAACTACACATGTGTAAAGTTTTTTATCTTTATCTTGCATGGTTGTCGCAGTGCAGTGACAAAAAGTGTCCACACACACACAGACTCACAAGGTGAAAACAATACCAGTGTTGGCGCGGCTGGTAAAAATAAGTGTGTTATCACTTAATAACAGGATATACATTTTTTTGATTTGGTATGAAGAGACATGCAAATTAAATGAAAGAATAAGTTAATATAAGTTAATATTGATGTCTGATTTCCCTCCTCAGGCTGAACACACTGTTTCCTCATCGTGTCCATCAGCTGTGACGTCGCCTCAGTCTCCAGTTGTTAGTCTGTGCCCGGCCTGTATGCAGCCTGTCCAGGGCCCGGCCTAATTCCTGGTGCTCCTTTGCCACCACCTCCTCCCTCCTTTCCCTACCCTCCTCCCCACCCCCACCCCCCCACCCCCTTTGCCCCCTCCCTCCATCCTCACCTCACTCTCCCACGCACACGCCGGCCTCGTGTCACTAAGTCCGACTCCCAGCCTTTAGCCTGGACCGGCGGCCTGGCTGGCTGCCCCCCTTACAGGTGGATGAATGAAGACCCCATTCAAGAGCCCAGCGGCCCCGCGGCCCCCCCGAGCAGACGGGGGTGAGTTACAAAATTTATCAAACACTGAAAGCACTGATGGTGTCACTCTGAGGCTCACACACAGATTTTTTTCTCGTAGTAAAAGAAAACACGAAAATAATCATATTGATTTTTTTTAATTTACAATAATCAAAATGATAATGTGAATTCAGTAGTTTTCACATTAAAACATTGTTTTGCTCCTGACCTCAGATCGTCAGTAGGATGGATACTGAATGTTTGTGCTTCTGTTTCAGGACATTCAGGCGTTTCTGCAAACATGATGAAGAAGAAGAACTCGCACAAGTAAGTCTGGTGAATGTGATCAAATGTTCTGAGATACTTTCTTAATTTCTTTCCTTTTTTTTTTTTTTTTTTAAGAGGCCAGATATCATTATATCTTAGGGCTGGACGATACAGCCAAAATGTTTTATCATAATAATAATAATAATGCAGTTTACAGTTTTAAGAGTATTCTCTTCAGGACAGAACCCTAAAGAAACCAGAAGGTTTGACGTGTAGTGGTGCTCGGCTGTTGGATGCTACTTAAGGCTGAGGCGACTCATCGACGTAATCAATGTCGTGGATTAAGGAAATGCGTTGATTTGCATGACATGCGTCGGCGCCTCTCAAAAAGCTGCGCCCGGTGAAAGCATGGATTTCCCCGGAGAGCGGGCTGCATTTAAAAAAAATAAAATAAAAAAGAAAACTCCCCCACAATCCTCTAAAGCGTGGAAGTATTTTAAAAAGAGACTCAACAATATGTTGCCCTGTATACTCTGCAAATTGGAAATCGAAGCGGCAGCAAAACAGCAGTTTTATTGTTCGTCTTCACCCAAACATGATACGCGTAACGTGTTTTTGTTTGTAGAATTCACTTAAAAGTGATTTTCTAAATGTTTCTTCATCGCCCCCCATGTTAAAAGTAACGACTGCACCGCTGCTGTTATGGTAACGCGACACCATGCGCCATCTAACGTTTTATATTTTATTGAGAAAATGGCTTAAACTAAGGTTACTGTAGTTACAGTTTGTAAATCCTGTCAATTATTTTCTTTTGCCAGTTATTATCTTAACTGCATATTACGCCAGTGATGAAATAAATCCATGTTAAACCAGTCAAGTACTTTAGTAAAAATACTGATTCTCCAGTTCAGGGAAAGGGTTGCTATGGGATACAGTGATTTAAATTAAACTCATTTAATTAATCTCACAGCAATACTTTGCAATTAATTTTAATTTTAATATTGATATTCTAACACAGCAGTGACATGGCAATCAGACTCATTTTAAAATATGCCACTTAAGACTGGGCTATTTTTAATTGTGGAATAATGCCCTGCAGTGCAAAATGTATTTCTTTACAGATGTATTTGTTTTCAAGAGAAGATGATTAATCCATCCATCCATCCATCTTCAACCGCTTATCCGGGGTCGGGTCGCGGGGGCAAGAGAAGATGATTAAATTAAATATTAAAATATTAATAAGAATTTTGATAGTTATGTTGGGTGAATTGATTGTTATATAAATCGGGTAATAAAATAATTATCTTAAGGTAGCCCAACCCTTTCCAAATAACCAAGGTGATAAACCTTTGCTTCACCCTGCCCTGCTATATCTCTAAATGTCTCTCTCCCTCTGTGTCTCCCTGTAGGAAACAGAGGACCAGTGTTGGTCCCAGTAAGACTTTGGCTCAGCCCAGAAGGAACATAGTGGGCTGCAGGATCCAGCACATTTGGAAGGAGGGCAGTAAGTCGGATTTAAAACAATTATATCAAACGTATATTGTTCAAAAAGAAAGTACTCCATCACGGCCACAGTGAATATCGTGTAGCTAATAAATTGTGTGTGTGTGTGTGTGTGTGTGTGTGTGTGTGTGTGTGTGTGTGT